>JBAIZZ010000343.1:1130630-1162708 GCA_037355905.1 Heliconius aoede | reverse complement strand
TTTTTTCTTTTTGACATCTATTCTGTCATCTTTTCATTTGTTTCATGTTTCGTTTTTTCTTTGTTTTTATAACTGGTAACTTTTATCTAGTTTTTCTTATATTTTAAATTTAGTGTAAAAATGTATTTTATGCAACTTGTGCAGGTATAATTTTATTGTAAATAATTTTTTTTAAATAGTATATTTTAATATATCATATATATATTTTTATGAGGTTATTTTATTTATATATTTTGTTTATTTATTTCAACATTATGTTAGGTGATATTGAGTACTTTTCAAGCTCTTCTAGTATTTATGACAGTACTGACAGTGATGAAAATTCTGAATCTGATCCACTGAATCTGAGCCTATTTTTAATTTTTAATTTAATAATATTTTTAATTTTAATAAAAATCCCATTTTATAGACAAATACACAACAGAAGATGTACGTTTCGAGTGGCGGGAGGTGGCGCCGTGGTTCGGCCTCGCCGGCGGTCAGCGCCGCGAGTTCCGCCTTCCGAAATACGTGGTCACATTTGTAACGGACAAAAGTAATCATATTCGAAATTTTGGTGAAGGTAATTGTATATTTATTGCTTTGCGCTTCAGTTTTCGCACTTGTACATACTAATTTGTACCTCACTAACGCGCAGTGTTGTACGCTTGCATGCCGCTGTTTGCCAAATACGGATCAAAACGTCATTTTTATCATCGTTTTCATATTTTACAGAAAATATAATCATATAACCATGTGTATAGTATACATATCATGTTGATGTACTTAAAGAAAACGTTATTGATCCGTGTCTTGCAAATTTTCTTGTTCGTGTGGTATTGTAAATAAAACAAATTTCACGTTTAGTTCTTAAGAAATGTGATGGTTTTATATTAATTATTTATATAATATATCTCGCTTTTGTATAATAAATAACTTTATTTAGATTTTGTTGTGCTTAATAATTTTAAACATTAATTCACTAATAGGGAAATGTGTTAGTTGTCTTGTATAAGTGCATGAATATTATTAATTCATAAAAATTTTTTAAATGTTATTTCACGCTACGTTTTCCAAAATAAATATTTTTTGATATAGTCGTAGGTAAACATTCCCACAACTTAGTTTGTTAGATAAATATATTAAAACCATTCAATACAACGAAATTGTACAATAAGACATAAATAAGGAACAAGATGCCAAAATATTGAAGCCGCTCCTTCATCGCGTGATAGTAACGCCATTTCAAAGATTTTCCTATTAACATAAATTTAGAAAGTACGTGAAGTATTATCTATTCTATTTATAAAATGTTATTTATCTATTTATAAAAAACAAACTTTTAGTAGTGGTGACAATGGCTTTACGAATTTATACTTTTATTTATTTGGAAAATATAAAACAGATATAACGATTTTATATAATTTTTAACAGGTATATATAAATATTTCCAGGTGAACATTCTGCAGCAAGATTGCGAATCAAGCTTTCCAGGGAGCTGCGGAGCTACCTCCTTGAGAGCTACTTGCCATCTTCTCTCTTCGTCATCATATCGTGGGGCAGCTTCTGCGTCATACCTGAGATAGTGCCGGGCCGTATGGTGCTACTTGTGACCACATTGCTATCACTCGTCACTATGTTTGATACAGTCAGGTAATTATCTAATACATGTAATATTAAAGAGCTATCTTAAAGTTTGCGTATTCTTTCGCGATTGCAGTCCCACGCTTGTGCCGCTGAGCCACGACTATCCAAAAATATTTAAAATTGATACTCATATTGATATTATTTTAAAAAGTACAAATTTTAATATATTATTAACGATAGGATAACTTGTTTCCCCAGCACTCATTCCCCAGATGCATTAGAACTGAAATGCATAGAGGTGTGGCTGATCTCTTGTACCATATTCGTATTCCTCGCCCTGCTGGAGTACTTCGTGGTGCTGTTCGGCATCCGCTATGATAAGAGCTGGAGCCGGCGACGGCAGGACTTACGACGCGCCGCCTCAGCTGCTCAACTTGCTCCACCTCTACATATCAATCACTCGCAGGTAAATCAAAAACAATTTTTTTTTTTTAAATAAAACAAAGACACCACTCTATTTCATTTAAAACCGATTTTAATATTAATTCAGTACAGCAGATGGTGGAGTTCACGTTTTTCTATTATTTTTTTAAGTACCTTCATAACAATATCTTTGTTTCAAAGCTTTTGCTTACCTTCTAAACACTGCAAACTGATTACTTAAAGTTTTTTTTTTATTTGCTTCACTAACTTCTATTAATTGTCAATTATTCTGCTTCGAAATTATTAAAAAATATATTTTTTTAAAATATATTTATAGAATGTTACCACCTACAGAAGTAATACACGTCACGTTCATATTATATATTATTAAACAAATTATTATTTATTGACCCTCTGTGCGACCTAATAATATAGAAAAAACGTTTTTATAGTCACAAAAAATATTACAATATTTTATTTATAAATATATATTTTTTTTACTTTAAATTCTGCCTGTCCACTTGCAGAGACTAAGCACGCCAGTGAGCGGATCGCCACAAGGTGCTGTTTTTTCTCCGCAACTGAGCGTTGAAGATGAAGGGCTTAAACAACAGTTCTCTCATCAAACTATACAGAGGGTAAATATCCAGCTGATGCTGAGATAACAGCCACAGCTGACCGGTTATAATAAATTGCTTGTAGATATATATTAACATATAGATGACTAATAAACAATAACAAATAATAGGAACAAATAAAGTCACTGCAAACATGTTGAATTATCTAAATGAAAATTTTAACATGTCATACCATGTTTAGATATAACTCCAATTTAAAGTGTAATTATTAATCGAATAAAAAATACAAAATTCAGTGTGTGATTTTAAAATTAGGCAAATTTTTAGTTAACATCTTCGGAAAGAAGGCTTCGGAGAGACAATAAAGTCGGATGTGAAACGAGAACAGTTAGTAAGGTAAAATAAATGAATGAACACGCCATTGTGTGGATCAGGCAATACACAAATACAATTTATATTATATATTAAAATTGTATTTAAGTAAACGTAGATTGTAAAGAATTATGATGTAGATCAGTTCATAGGCTATACCTGAACCAATTAGCGCTAGATATTAAGCTTTCGTATATATATAATAGGTATTATGTGTGTTAGTTTTTTAAGCTAAATTTGATCGGTATACCTTACACCGGTGCTTTCATCGCATTGCACACAGGTATGTAAAAAGACGGAGTAGTTAAAAAAAGTATTGATAGAATATGTAGTGTTGCCATAACATGAACATCACATAGTATTTCAATGAATATTAAATAAAATGTTGTATTCTCAGGACTCGCCAATACTAGAGACGATGGCAGCAGGTGATTCGTCTGGAAGTTTCTACGTAAGGTTCGCAGCTATGGTCGACAGGGGCGTCATGTTTTGTGGCGCCCAGGATGGCGCTCTCGACAAATTCGCTCTCATATTGTTTCCATTCTGTTTCCTACTGTTCACCATTATTTACTGGACCACATATCTCAGTGAAGCGCACCGGGCGATGCACGAGTGACTTTTTTTGAGTGGCAGATAACCACTAAGACATTTATTTACATGTAAATACTTACATAAGATAAGTTACTGGATATTATAAAAATGTTTGAACTATATTTGACACGTAGTTAAGTTTTAAATAATTAAATTAAATTTTTGCTAGATTTTCATAGTTTATTGATATGTTATGCATTGAAATGTTTATTTATGGTATTGTAAAATTACGTTGTTTTAATGTACAGCAGTTGATCCTATACAATTTTTAAAATATGAAGACATATTTTAATGAAGTATATTTTTTATTTATACTATATTATATTCATGCATATAATGTTATGCTTCATATTAAATAAAATATTTAAGATTTTTTTAATGTACCTACTCTTATCTCTGTAATATTTCATCCGTCCTTTATCTAATCTTGATACAAATAACTATTCTAGCTGTAAAAAAGTGTAATTTTATTATTAGTTTTTATTGTTCTATATTCTGTTGTCTTTACCACTTAGATAATTACGTATTATAAAAATATTTTATTCTCTACTGCTATTACACTGTATTATAATTATTACCTATTACACAATTATTTACTCTATTGTTTTCTTGTTATAAATTTATTTGATATTTTATTTTAATATTGAATTCTACTCATGGTTATTAAAAATTATTATTAGTAACTAATATTTATTATATAGCTCGTTGCGATATATTGACAATATTATGACTTAAGATATGTTTTAATGTATAAATATGATTGGAATATCTTTGCAGCTTGACCGATACATGAAATGGAATCTATATCGTCGTATAACAAATATACGTATAGCCTATAAATATGAATAAAAGTGTAAAATAACATTGGGACCATCGAAATCCAATAGGTTGAATAGTATTCTACGTCACGCCTTATTACCGTGCCTTTTGCTAAGTATCATTAGATAAATAAAAGGTTTTTGTGATTAGGCTAACGACTCTATTCTTAAAACTGGCTTACCTACTTACTTACAAACGGACGTATACTATCTTGCGTTATATTTAACACTTATTATACTTTTATATCATATAAATTGTAATTCTACATATGTAATGTAACTTCTATTTACAAACAATGCAAAGTCTAAGCTTATTCAAATATCTATAAATTTTATTTACAAATAATTAATTTTATTTATCATGCTGTTTCCCGATGCCGTAAAAAATATGTACATTATACATTACACTTATAAACGTCATTCAAAACAAACTTATTCTATTTTAGTAGTATTTTTAAGACGTAAACGTTTATTTCTCTAGTCATTTGTAAATAGCAATGAAGTAGAGTTAAGTTGTTGTTAACATGAATTGCTTTAATTGCTCACCGTTAACTCTCGAAGCATGTAAGCACAAATACTTTCTATGCACAATATTCCAAATTCATAAATTTTGTCCCATAAGTAATTTGGTCCCCAGAAGAACCCAGTGGTAGAAGAATCAGTCGTGGTGGAGGGGCACAAAGTGAGTCTGTTAACGAGACAGGCTATGGATCTGAACAATTAAGGAAATTTAATATTTTATATTTTCATTTCCTTCGCTCTGGTGTCTAGACAAAGCTCGACGTCGAGTTCTGCCACTCAACACGCAAAGCGTCCGAAATCCGGTGACAATTGATGTTCAAATAATGTGAATTTACTAGCTTGACTAGGCCTAGTGTGTTGAGTAGTGGGATGTTCAACTTTCCAGTTTTCATGTTTTGTTATTTCAGTACAAGATGTTATTTAAATAATAAGAATACTAAATTGTTATTAAATGTTTGGTTTAATAAATATAAAAAATATGTTATACAATATATTTTTATAAAATTGTTGTCTATCAAATGTTAATT
Organism: Heliconius aoede; assembly: GCA_037355905.1. Classification (NCBI taxonomy): domain Eukaryota; kingdom Metazoa; phylum Arthropoda; class Insecta; order Lepidoptera; family Nymphalidae; genus Heliconius; species Heliconius aoede. The sequence goes on along the minus strand of JBAIZZ010000343.1, from coordinate 1,157,311 downwards.
TAATTGGAAATAGTTATTAGTGCTTGGGGTTGAACAAATAATTTTGAAAGTCACTTACTAGTTACGGGACAGTATTGAATATTTATCAAATTAGACAATACTTATACTTGTAAATAGTTGAAATAAAAGACATTATTTTAAATAATTTAATATTTCTTTTATTTAACCTACAACTACTGCATAAATGCAATAAAATGTACATATCTACATCTTTTTATATTCTATAATTATTCATATCCATAGTAAGAAGCTTCCCGATAAGCTCTAGTCATGTCTTCGGAGTTCCGTCTTATCCTTCTGCCAATAGGTTCCAAGTCATTGTAACATTTTGGAAAAACCTTTTCTATGATGTCTACAGCTTCCTTTTTTTCTATTTGACGTACAGCTAGTACTGAATATAGTGCTTTGGTTTTGACACAATCCTAAGATAAGTAAAAATGTTTTTAAAATATTTGTTTGTATTTGAAATAATAGATTATATAAACTAAAGTTTTACATATTACCTCATGTGCTTTTTTTATTTTGGTGAAAGTAGCATCACCTTGAGACCAGGCACTTACAAAAGAACAATGTGTAAGGTTAGCTGCTCTTATTTCTGTACAAGCCAAATGTTCCATATTCCTGAAGTCCAATTGGTTACGACAGTAATCAAACATGTGGACCATCTCATGAGTTAAGACACCTTGTACCATGCCTTCTCTTGTTGATACATTTTGGCATACTACAATCTATAAACATTTAAAATACTCAAATAAGTGCTTAAGTTTCATTCTTTGTCAAGTATAATTTAATTGAGACAATATTTCTGCCTGTATTATGTTAATGATTATATATATATATATATATATATATACACATCACTTCACAGCTTATATTCATATATTATGTTAGTAGCTGATGTAACAAATAAATTAATTTAAGTAATATAATTTAGTACCTGGTTTAACTGAGGGTCATATCCTCCACTTACTGAATAATCACATACTTCACATGAAATATGTCTTCTAATGTCAATTGGACTGCAAAAAAAAGAAAATATTAATACATTCTGCAAATTAATATAGATTATAATTCATATATTTAATATATTTCAACTAACCAACCAGAACTTTTGAGTGCAGCCATCATAACCTTAACAATGGGACCTATAAAAATGGGATATTAGAATTATTTTTAAAAACACATTAAGTAAAATATTACAGAATATTTTCACAATATATACTCCGCATTAGGAATTATTAAGATTAACAACTGACAATATTAATGCTTACTTTCTTTTATACACTTGTAAACATTTTTTTCACATTTAATTTTTTCTATTCCTTCTTTTCCTTCTCTACCTAAAAGTATATTAGACACCGATGGCTTAAATGTTCCTCGTCTTTCAGGATATAAATCATAGCCCCAAGACTCTTTCTTTTCACTTGTTTGATTGATTTCCCCATCTTGTGACTTATCTTGCGTTCCTTTACTGCTATCTGACATCTAAAAATTAATATTTTTATGTTATAATAGAATAAAATAGATACTGAAAATAAGTAATACCATAAATTTTGAACCAACCTCTTACTTCTTAGTTCTTGCATTGACTTTAATTGACGCAAACGTCATATTGACATTAATGGATAATATCGTCGGCTTAGAGGGCAAACTTGCTAAGTCCGTTTTTCGTCTGAATGTACTCGTACATATTTGTAAAGTAAAAAAAATTTTAAAATACTTTGTTTTTATTTCATATGGTAGAGAATCAATTTTCAAAATTGTAAACACTTGATAATATATTTATATAGTCATTTTAAACGTTATTCGATTGCTTAAATTTGGCTATTACCTTGTTGCAGATTTAGACACTAAGCCGACGATTTAAAAAAAATTACTTTCCATTCCATTTTGTTATCGTACCATACGGTATCGTAAAGCAATTTCGGATTGTGATTGCAATATCAAATGTATCTTTGTTTTGTATTTTCTTAATTCTTTTACTTGTGTTTTTTGCTTTTTTATCTATTCATTCAAAATTGTTCTATATTTTATGACTATTAGGCGTGCCGCTATGTATGTCTTCACTTCGCCAAAGTCAATCAAGAATATAATTTTAGATACTAACTAAATGGTTTTGTTATAATAAAATATTAGAGTAAGATAAAACTTGCAATAAAATATTAAAACAATAAATCAGACTATTTTTATAAATTTGTCATGTAATTTTATGTCATATCACAATCGAGTTTGTACTTTTAATTCCCTTATTGAGTAACGAGAAAAGTTTACAAAACAATAACATATCATCGATCATATGTATTTTTTATTTATTCATATAACATACTATAATATGTTCTTTAGAACATTATGAATTTTACATAATTAGCGATAATTATTTTATTTAGTTACGACTAGTAATCTTACACTGTTACATATAAGTAAATTTTATTATTTGCTTATTGCCTTTAAATAATAATTATTAAGTTAACATTATGACTAAAAATAACGATTTAATTAAAGAACTTACATTGTGCTTCTTCAAAAGTTCACATGTAGAACTTACAGTAAGTAAAAAACACTAAACTCTCATACAATTTAAAATGTTTGTTATAAAATAAGTATATTTTTTATATAATTCTCGTGTATTGTATTTTTAGCCTGATGATATCAAACTGCTGACATGGGATAGTCAAGCAATGCTCTTAAATCAAACAATTTATTCATCTTTATTTCAAAAATATCCTTGTAACAAAAATTTTTCTAGATTATTTTTTAAAAAGCTGATTGAAATTTTGGAAGCTCATCAAGAAGTACATGATGATATTTATAAATTTGTATGTTCCACTATGAATAATAATGATAATATTTATAACTATCAATACTATGTAATAAACAATGATCTGAATAATATTGTAACCACAAAGGAAACAAAGAATATGGTTATCAATGGTACTACTGGACTGAAGACATGGGAGGTAAATATTTAACAAAGAATGGCATTAATCAGTGTTCATTGCAAAAGTTTGCTTTAAAATAATTCAACTAACCATTTGTATTGTGTTCAGTATAACAAATTATATGAAATATAAAATAACACAGACTGAGAGAACATAGTCAAGAGACTCACGACTCTGTAGAAGAGTTTCTGATATTAATTTTGAGATATTGTATCAGAATAGTGTAGTAGTGTGAATATTCAATATCAAAATGTTATTCTTTTATTTTGTAGGCTGCTCTCATGTTATCAGATTGGTCCTTAAGTAATAAACAAATATTTTCCAACAAGAAAATATTAGAACTAGGTTCTGGAGTTGGATTCACTGGCATCACAATAGCAAAACACTGTGGTATAGAATCAATGCTAATGACTGATTGTCATCATGAAGTACTGAAAACTATTGATGAGAATATTCAAATAAACTTTCCTAGCATTTCCAATGAACAAATGGATAAAATTACACTTTATAAAACTGAAAATAAAATCATAGGTAGTGTTATAATATTTTATTTATGTTTCAGGCAGAGAAGTAGAGGGAATCCAGTGTCATGACTTGGTTTTTAACATTCCACTTCATTCGAGATATGTTGAGTGTTGAATAGAGGAATATTTTTTTTACTAGAGCAAGGAAATGTAAATATTTATTTTTTCCACTTCCTAATTGAACTCACAAATGTCACATTAGGAGTCGGATATCCCATTCCACAACTTACAATATTCCTTGTAATATATCTAAGAAAATTCAACTATTTTTAACATAATAAAATATTCAAGAGATTAATATTATATTTACAATTTTCAATTATTTACTATATAATTATTTTATAATATTTTAGGTGTTTTAATGTTGGATTGGAATGTAATTGATGATCTATCTTCTGATATAATACCAGATATTATAATTGGGTCAGACATAGTATATGATCCATCCATTTTGCAACCGTTGCTAAATGTCCTGAATCTATTTCACAAGAGAAATAATAATGTTCATATATACATAGCTAGTATTATACGGAACAAGGATACATTTAATGAATTTTTAAGTGTATTGGGTAAATATGATGATTTTATTTGTATTGAAATATATAGTTACCTATTGGATTTTTGAGATTTGTTTTGTTATTTATTTACTAAAATTTTTATTTTCAGGCTCATCAAGATTTCTTTATGAGAAAATATATGTTACAAAACAAGGTTTTATAGACTGGAATGAAGATGTAGATAAGTGCTTATTAAAAATTACTAAATAATATAGTTCTTTATTTTTTCATTTTTATCCACCTCCTACACTTTGCGTGACAAATATGTATTTTAGTTATATTAAGTTGAAATTGTTAATATCAACCATATTTTTCATTCTTGTCAAGCTGAGCTTATCTTATATTGAATTTTTAAAATTTTTTTTCATTAGCTTCTCTGTAGAGAGATTTAAAAATCACTAGCACTTGAAGATTATCTCTAACAGTGACTTGGCAAAAAGAAAAAGCTATTGATATTTTAAAATTTAGATTTGTATAATTTTAGTCCTGACCCTGAAGACCCTGAAAACAGAGATGTTATAAGCTTGACATTTCTGTGTAATTGTGTAAGGAAGTATCTTCGATTCTAAGATGTGAGCATCATAGCTCCGAACCAACGTAGAAACCAACCGATTTTGCAATCAAAATCGGTTAAATGTTAATATTTAATAAAAGTACTAAATCAAGGGTGTCCTTAGCCATTAATCAAGAAAATATTCTCAGCCATTGGAAGATTTTTTCTAATTATTTTGTCTAAGGTTTTTAACTTTCAATTAATTTCAATTATTGTAATTGTAGGTTTTATTTTCAATTAAACAATTCAACATTTACAATTGTCAATATTTTCTAATAAAACCAGAATATAAATAATTGTATATAATAAATACAGTAACTTTTTTTCTCAAATTGATTGTTTAACGACTCCCTGTGAAAAAGTTAGCTAGTCTTTGGTAGTTATTCAACTTTAAGTTCATCGTATTAAAGGTTAACAGTAATTTATTAAGAGTTTATGGATTATTATATTTTCCTTTTTCTTAAAATAACGTGAATATACAGTTGCTGGAGTTTTATCTTTTTATTATATTTCCATTACACGAATATCATATTAGAAAAAAAAATGGTGCTTATTAGACCCGCCTAAAAGTCACAAGCTAACCAAATACTACAGACTATACTAGTCTACTAGTATTTATTTTGAATTTGTTCTTTTGTCAGACAAAAGTTTCTTTAGAAACTGAACTGAAATTAAGTATTAATATTGGTACTACCATGGAAGTCAAAGAACCCCGTAATAGAAAAAGGAAAGTAAGAGAACTTGACAGTGAAAGTGAAGAACCTGTGTCTAAAAAGAAAATTTCTATTAAAACCAAAAGTGATAAAGCTAAAGTAGTTTCTGTTAAAAAAGATATTGTTAAGGAAAAGAAGAAACCTACAATAACGAAAAAGGTAACAAAAAGAAATATTAAGCCAGTTAATAACAATGGTGTGGATGATTCAAATAATACCAACACAGAAAACCCTACTGAAATAAATGATGATTCTTATTGTAGTTACTGGAATGAAGCTGAAATGCTGTCTTATTTTGAAAATATACCTCCACAACTCGCACAAAAGTTTATTTCTCTTTTGTCAGATGGCTGCACGTTACCATTTATTGCTAGATACCGCAAAGAAGCTGTAAATCATCTTATGCCAGACCGGTATAGATTTATTCTAAAATTCATTAAAAAATTATTGTAACAATGTGATAATATTATTTTTTAGCTTCTCAACTTAGCGTTTAACTTAGAGAAAACCCAGTGTTGACTCACTGTTTTCTGCTTTCCCTCCAAAAATCAAAGCATTCATTTTGAATGGCGGAACTCAATGCAACAATTTTCCTTGTGTTTTCTAGAGTGTAAAATAGTTAATTAAAAATAATTAATTAATTTAATTGTCTATTGCACCTGAAACTATTGCCCTGCGAGTGAACAAGGGGTTGTCTATGTTGATGTATTTTATGATAAATATAATTAATTGTTTAATTAATTAATTTTTGTAGGAAAAGGAGTTTTCAAAGTGTATTTTACTATATAAATTATATATAAAACCTCCTGTTTTATATTCCTAACAGTATTGGTATCACTTACATATATATATTTGATACATTATTACATCAACAAAATATAAAATATAAATATAAAATAAAAGGCATATAATAAGTATTATATTTTTTTAGGCTTCAAGAGTTGTATGAAAGCTATCAGAATGTTATTGAATTTAAAAAGAAAGTAAAATCTGTATTGGCCACATTGAAAAAGTTCAACAAGCTCACTACAGATATAGAGCAAAGTATATTAAAAGCTAAAAATTTATCTGAACTTGATTTAGTGGTAAGTTAAGATAATAACTTTATATGATTTTGTTAATCCTGTCATAATGTATAAAAAATTCTATACTGTAGAAGTGTGTGAAATTTATAAAAATATGTTTTTGCTTAGTTCCACATAGTATTAGCGTACCATTTTCATATATTGCATGTTGAATAACAGAACTCAACACAGTGCTTTGTCTTATTACCAAAATGAGTATGTAAGAATTGGACCCTCTACTGTCATGTATACAATCAGACTGTCCTGCTGGTCCACAACACCCATTTTATTATAATTATTTAATTATTAATAACATGGTTTGATAATAAAACTTATTATTATTATTATTAATAACATAACTTATTTATTATAGTATGGCCCTCTAAAATCACATTCCTTGTCATTGGCTGAGAGAGCTCGAAAGTTAGGACTGGAATCTTATGCAGTTAGATGTCTTAATGGAGAATATATAGAGCTGCAAAGCCTTTGTAATACTGCCAATGATGATTTATCATCAGTTGATAAAGTGGAAACTCATATAACACATATTGTTGCTGATATTATATACAAGGATACTAGAGTTATACAACATATGAGAACATTGTGAGTATAATATATTAACATTGTAGTAAATAGGAAAATTCCCATTGTGTCATAATGACTTAACATAGTTAATTTTAAAAGCTAAAATATGTAGATATTTTTTGGCTTTTCTATTCAGTTAATAAGTATAGCCTTTACATAAAACTGATATGCATAAAATGTTATGTCACACTGGATAGAAAAAAAAATGTTAGATATTGTGTAAATTGCAATCCATTTATACATCTTGTCAATGCTTATTTTAGAAAAGAAGAAACTCGATTTACTATACAGAGCAACAGAACTAAAAGTTCAACAAAGGAAAAAAAAGAAAATGATAGTAAAAAAGTTGACACTAAATCAAATCCTGAGACCTATAAATTATATTTTGAATGGAAGTGTCCAGTGCAATTTGTTAAATGTTATCAAACATTAGCAGTTAATAGAGGGGAAGACGAGAAAATACTTTCTGTTAAAGTTATAATTCCTGATTGGTTTTATAATAAACTTGAGAGGTAAATAAAAGACTAATGAATGTTAAAAGTATGTCTATGATGCTTTTTTGTTTTTAATATTTTTATGTAATATTCCTTCAATTACTAAGAAGTGTTTTTCCTTCATCCTGTATTCTGCATTTAGTAGGGTAGGTAGAGGCAATTAAAGAAGAAAATAAGTCAGAAAATGGGCATGGGCAATGGTCCCGTCACATAATTCTTTTTATGATTTGACTTTTTTTAGATACTGCCTAACATTATGGAAAAATGATCACTGGGTTCATAAAGGTCTTGATGATGCATACAATCGTCTCATAAAACCATGGCTAACAAGACAAATTAGATCAAATTTAACACTAGCAGCGCAAAAAGAAGCAGTTAAGACATTCACTAATAACCTTGAGAAGTATCTTTTAACTGATCCAATAAAGAATAGAGTGATAGCGGGCCTGGATCCAGGTTTCAAAGCAGGTTGTAAGGTAATTTTTATGGATTTTATCTATATCTATATCAAAAATTTAATTAAATTAGCTTCACGTTCAATAGCGAGGGTAGCGAGGGATCCTAGTATCCCACTTTCCCCTGAATTTTGGAGTCATTACGTGTTGAGTGGCGGAACTCAATGCCGCGCTTTGCCTCGACATCTGAGCGAAAATATGAAAATATAAATTCAAATTAATGTTTCATTTCCTCAAGTGAAGATCGAAACCATAACCAGTCGATTTTCAGTTACTTTGTGCCTCTGCGCCACAACTGTCTATAACTATGTGTAATAAATCAGGAGAATTATGTAAAGTATAACTAGTATTATTTGAGTTTGTGCATTAGAGTAGTTTTCGTCTACCCTTTTTGTGATTTATATTTGATAAACAAAAATAATACGTAATTTTAGAGATTTTAAGTTATCACTGGTACATTATTATATTTATTTTTTTTAGCTTCACGATTTATTCCGAATATAGCAGGGTAGGTAAAGAGAAACCTAATGTTAAGATACTTCGTTTCCTATTTTCCGCCAAATTTTTGAGGCAATGCGTGTTGTTTTTGTCCACAGCTAAAAATATAGAAAAATTCAATCATAGATAATTGTTTAAAAGTATTGTATTTATTTTATAGGTGGGAATTATTGACGTAACAGGAGGTAAATTAGAAGCTTGTAACATATATCCCAAGTTTCATTCACATCAAGATGAAGCAGCTAACCAATTAAAAGATCTTCTAGCAAAGTACAGGTAGTTTATTTTACTTTTTTTTTTGTTTTTTTATCCTACTCTTAGGGTGAAAACGACACTAAAACTTCTGCATTTCTGAACATTCGGCAATTTGAATTTTTTTCTGAAAACTAATATGAACCTATATGATCTTTTCTAAGATTGTACACTGGTTTTTATTTTTTTACTTAAAAAAATATTGGTTTAAATAAAAATGTATAAATAAATATATATTCTATATATAATATATATAATAAATGTTTATTATATATATTATGTATATAATATATGTGGTATATATAATAAATGTATAATCTTGTGAGATTTTTTTTCACAATTATTATAATTCAATTTGATGATTCTTATTTTGTTTGGTATATCATGTCCTCAAGTTGGTCTTATTCATCGATCAATAAAAAATATTAATTTCTTTAACAAAATTGGTTTAGCACATTTCGAAAAAAAAAAGATCTAAAGATCTTGGATAGACAGACAGATTCAATATTGGAATATTGGGATCGGTTTTTTCATTTCTAAAAACAATTAGTCAAGGTCAAATAAAACAAACAGGTATCAATCAGCAGTGCCTAATAGTTGTAAGTTTCAATTATCACGCCATAGGAGTTCTTAATTCTTTTTTTAAAATCTTTTTGTTTTCTTTTTTCAGAGTTGAACTAATCGGCCTCGGCAACGGCACAGCTTGCCGGGAGACGGAAATGTGGTTGAAAAAACATCACATATCCGATAACATTCCTGTTATTATTGTACCTGAGCAGGGCGCGTCCATTTACTCTATTAGTAAGGAAGCTCAAAAGGTGACTTAATGATAAAGTGTTGGAAATTTATTTATTCTTTTATAGTTATTACTTTGAATTCATATTTTTAAATTTTTTTACCGACTTCTGTAAAAAAAGTTTTTTACTATAATAAATCACATAAGCCCTAATTTGGATGAAATATGTGCGTGACAAATGGACGAATCACTCGATATCTCGCAAAAAGAATTCAATAATCATTCTTTTTATTAGAAAGGGTGCATGTTAAGGTTTGATAAAAATTTGGTTAGGTTCTGATTATGGGATCCAGTTGAAAATGAATAAGTCGGTTTTGTTTGTTAAAAAATATAAATTATTTTTGTATTATACAAGTTTTTTATATTTATCAATTCGGAGGATATTTCTATTAGGCTTTTCTTTTTTTAATGAATTTTATTAAGCATAAGCATAAATTTGTTAAGCACGGTTTACAATTAATGTTATAGTTTTTAAAATTATTTTTATAATACACATGCAAACTCAGGCGGCTTCGCCCCCTTGAATCATACGCATATTTATTAAATATATTTATGAAAATGTGCCTCTACGCCACAAAGGTTTCTATTTTGTCATGTAGTAACTCATTATATATATTTTGTAGTTGAATTGTAATTGGGCGATTATCTGTATAAATAAATAAATAAAAAATATTTTCTTCGTTACTATTTCCAGGAGCATCCCAATATGGACCCTAATTTGATATCGGCACTGTCAATTGCTAGACGAGTTTTAGATCCTCTAGGTGAATTAATTAAGGTAAGCCTTACATATTAAATTAGTTTGATTAAGGCAAGCTCTACAATTCATTAGTGTCTTAATAGTGTTAAGACACTCCTTTGCCTAAGCATCGGTCATCTGTCGTGACAATGCGTGTTGAATTCCGTAATAAACATTCCTCAATCCCACTTTGAACGAACTTGCAAACATCGACTTTACTTTTTTTGGCGCCCAAAAAGACCTATTTATATGAAAATGATAGTGTCATACCAAATACAGGTAGATCCCAAAAACTTGGGCGTGGGTCTCTACCAACATGATATACCACCGAAGATGCTAGAAGGTGCGTTAAACGCCACTGTGGAGAAGGTCGTCAGCCTCGTGGGTGTGGATCTTAACACCGCTTCGCAAACTATGTTAAAGTAATTATAGGTTTTTACTTCTTAATTTATTTTATTTTGTGTTAAATAGTAATAGTTTTGTTTAATTTGGCGTTGTTTTTTTTTAAAGTAAATTTTATGATTGAATGTTAAAATTGGCTTAGTAAAAACCAAAGCCTGACTAACATTGATAACAAAAAGAAATCCGATAAACACTTAGCTTACATAGCGTCACTATCACAAGAAACATAATGTTATCGTGTAGTACATTCCTGTAGACGTCTACTGTCAAAATTTCAACCGAATCGGACTCGTGGTTTTGTTTTGACAGCATGTTGAAGCAGACGCGTTTAGGGATTTTGGGAAAATGGGAAAAGAGCAATATCGGTCGGTGATTCGATTCCTGTGAAATGTGGAAAACGGAAATGGCGTAGCGAAATCAAAGAGCGCTTGGATGCTGTATACGGTGACCCTTCTCCTTCGATGACGACCGACAATAATTAGTTTAACGGGTTTCAATCCGGTCGCACGTCGGTTTTTGATGAGCTAAATATTTATCGGACCGCCCTCTTGCTTAAAGATTATTATCATGGAGTGTAACATAATAGTATTTAATGAATATGTTTTCATTTTTTTATCACTTTTAATTTTTTTACATTGAAGCTGTCGAGTTGTTCGTTCTATTCCCTACCGGGGAAGATAATTATTTAATATTTATATATTTTTTGATCTGGGAAATAGGCAAAACGCTGCGTTAAGTTCCACCACTCGTCACAGAAAGTCTCGAAATTTTGGCGGAAAGATGGGGGTTCCCTCTGCTTAATGTAAATATAGTCAAGACACAGCTAGGAATTAAAGAAAAGTCATAATTTACAGACGTATTTCCGGTCTAAACGAAGGCCGCGCTAAAAAACTGATAGCGTACCGACAAGAGAAAGGCAGATTCAAGACGAGAGCAGAAATGCTGAAAGTTAGCGGAATAGGAAACATTACATATCAACAATGTGCGGGCTTTTTAAAAGTTTTGGGAGGTCCCGAGCCATTGGATTCAACTATCATACATCCCGAAAGCTATTCTGTTGCTAAAGCGTGAGTATTATTTACCTGCAGTAGGTTTTATTCTTGTGATAAGTGTTTCATTGTCATGTCTATGGTGAAGTTTTAATATATTTTATATCACAAATTACCTGATTTATTAGCGAATTTTATATTTTCTGCTTCATAATAACGTTTTTCAACAGCCTAAATACATTTTTTTTATAGATTTTCCAAAAAAATTGGAGTCAACATTAAAGAGCTCGCTCAACCAAGTTTTCCAGAATTAGTTGAAAGAAAATGTCTATCATTAGATATAATAGCAATGAGTAAAGACTTAGAAACTGATGTTAGTACATTACAGCTAATAATAAATGCGTTCAAACAGAAGGTTTATGAAGAAAACATGATTACATTCTGTAGACCTGTTTACTCTATGGCAGTGCAAGATAAGAGTCAATTGGGGAAAGGGATGTCTTTGACCGGTGAGATTTGAAATATATTACGATTGACATGTCGTGACCGCCCTGAAGTTAGCTGAACAAGAAAATCTTAAACCAAGTTCTAACTTTACGGTAGTCACGACTCGTCGAACACATTGTGTTATTGACTGAAATATGCTGCATGTTTTTCATTCCAGAAAATATCTTGAAGATTATCAACCCTTTACTATACTTATTAAGAAAACGTATAAAAAAATTCTTTTGTAACTGTAGAATAACACTTCAAAATTGAACTTTTAATATCTTCTGATATTTTAATGATCAATTATTTTATTTCAGGTGTAGTACGTAACGTAGTACCGTTCGGATGTTTCGTGGACTGCGGCATCGGGGACAACGGCCTCATACATACAAGCAACATGGGAAATGCTCAACTAAAGTTGGGCGATAGAGTCGCCGTCACGCTTATATCTACGCCTCTACCTAAGAAAATACAGTTGAAGTTGGATAAAATACTTGATTAGTATTTGTTTTTGGTGTTACACTGTATCTTCTATACAGGTGGCCAGAAGGAACCTAGTATTAAGAAACTGCGTTCTCTATGATCTGCACAATTTTTGAGATTGCGTGCTGAGTAGCAGAACTCAAATTTTGAAATTTTGTTTCTAATGCAAGAAAATGAAAACAATTCATTCCCCATAGCGGAAAACGAATCCACAACAGACGCTGCTGCCGCGTCATGACGGCATCAACTTGACTTGATTGACTTAAGTGACCTTTTTTTCTATGACATGTTTAATTTTAAGTTATGTTTAAATAAATGATGTTTTCAATAATAATTATTATTTTAATATATTAAAGATATAATAGTTAAGGATATGCAGTTATATGGTATTCTTCTATTCGGCTTCTAGAATCGGGGTTTCGTATTTAGGATTTAGATTATATACGTAAAAAACAGCCTTGTTCACTATAGCGTCGCATATTCCGGACGTTACCCTTTAAAAAAATCATTATAAAAGTAATTTTTATTTATATGATTTTTATAAAACTAAATAGATTTTTAAAAAAGAATATTAATATAAAACCTTCAATCTGACTTGTTAACAGTCGCACGCTTCTGCCACTGCACCGTAACTGGTCTGTACTTCGACTTTTTCACACATAGAAATTGCATATTAAATGACAAAATGCAATGCCGTACTTTATATTTCAATAAAATGTCTTACCGTTTGCTCAGCTTAGGTCGTGAATCGGACTCGATGACATCAATCAAATAGTTATAAGTGGGTATATCTTCTTTAGCGTAATATTCTATTTGGGTTCTGAACATCTTGCTATGTAATGCATCCCTGAAAAAAAATATTTATAAATAATGAGTTTTATAAATAATATAAAAAAATATACTTAAATTCTGATATTTTTACTTTACACCACATCCTGAATATAGCAGGGTAGTCAACAGGAACTTAGTGTTAAAATATTCCGTATCGCACTTTTCACCTAGTTTCAGCAGCGGAACTAGGTCTAGTGTATTGACTTTGTGCGACGAAATGAAAATAAATTATTGCCCGGAATGGGAATCACATTCACAACCGTCGCATTCACAGTCGACCCTACGCTGCTGCGTTACGACGACATTAGTCGTAAACGGAATTTCAATGAATACAACTTAATTTTTAGACACTTAATTAACTTATTTTTAAAACAATCGTGGTTTTATATAAAATACTTATATATAAAAATAATAAATACCATAGTATGCCATCAATTATTTTTATAATATCGGCCCTTGTCATGTTATTTCCACCGTAAATTTCTGGACGACGTCCGTAGTTATTGCTGTCAGATGACAATAGATCATACTGTGGTGGCTGAAAGTTGTAATTTTTTTTTATAAAAATACACTTTAATAAATGTCGTTTTAAGAAATTACTTTTCATAAAAGTTTTGTGGTATGCTAGTAGAGACCGTCAACTCTTAAACTAAACTTAATTAAATACATACAAATAAATATAATAACAGGCGGTTTGTCATTTGTTACTCAATAAACGTCACAGAAAAAAATAAAATCTAAAAAAATTTAACAAATAATAAATGTAATCTAATGTGCATATTACTTCTTGTGGTTACCCATATTAATCTGGACACAGCTTAGATCGATTTTTACAGTGTATGCTAAAATTTCCAATTTTTAACTCAACAAGCAAAATAAAAAGATAGAAGTAAAAAAGACATTTTAAACTACATAGATATTATTACAAATTCACAAAAAAAATACCTGTTCCCACATTTGTTTTAATAACATCCGCGGATATCCGTCTCGTTGGCCCTTAGATGATACTGACAGTGACATACCAATGTAAGACGGTTGTGGCTTCTTTAAATCCAATACGTATGGTGGGCAATCGTTAATATTCTAAAAATATAATTTTTTTTTAGATAAATGAGCACAAAACTTTTGATAACTTTAAGCAAGAAAGAATTATAATTGTCTATTCAAATCTTTGGATCTCAAAACTTTGTAATTGCAATTCTTTACATATATATAATAAAAATTTGTACGTATTGCATTTTTCAGGGAAGTTATGGTGCGACTGTAAACGCGACGGGTTATCGGTTCGATTCCCACTCAAGAAAATTAAATATTTAATATTATAGTTTTCTCGCTCTGGTAACCAAAGTGCGGCGTTGAGGTTGACGTCTCAACACGCACTGCCTCCAGAATTCGGCCGAAAGTGAGGAACGGAAGTGCTTTAATGTGAACAAACGTCGTGAACCTAGACTCTTTAACAGTTTAACAGTTCCTAGTAGTTCTCCCTGACTATCCTGTTACATGCGCAATACAGCATAAAGTTAAAAAAAAAACAAATATACTTACTGGGTGTGTCAGACCGTCTTCAGTGATAATGAATTCCTGCTTACATTTTTCAATTTTAGTCCTTCGTAATATCTCGTTCCTCTGATAACGTTTACGTTCAGTTAAATCTAATATTTCACAAGTTAACGTCGTTCTGAGGAATAGTGAATTATTGAAGTTAGAAATATACTATGACGCAAGGGAGGCTCGGTCTTATGTCTATAATGTAATTATTGTTTTCAGGATCGGACACGTGCTGCGTGAGAACGAATATAAATAATAAATAACCGCCATCAATTTTGAACATAACATCAGTATCTATTCGCGCCTATGAGTATCCTCACTTAACGCAAATTATAATTCGCCCGAGTGTCTTAACTCTAGGTTCTCTTTGCCTATCCTGCTGTAGGCAAGATAAAACGTGACGACGAAAAAAACTTTTTTTTGATTTATATATGAATGTACAATTCAATGACATGTACGATTGGAAAAATACAAAATTCCTTAAATAAAATGTTTCTATGTATATATTATGTTTTAAATATAAAATAGTGGAAAACATAGTTTCGAGCCTTTTAAATAAAAAAAAAAAACATACGTAAGCGTAGCCGGTTCCTGCAGGGTATAAACTGTGATGGTGATCCATTCCGCGCTCTTGGGCTGAATGACTCCCCACCACGGCGTCATTACTACGTTGACAATGTTAGCTATTCTTTCTCTGGGAAATTAATTACTATTTTGACATATTAATTTTTGTATATAAAATTAATTCAGCAAATTTTAAAGATATTTTTTTTATTGAACTTTTTTTAAAATAAGATTTAAAAAGGCCAGTCGTGGCGCAGGGGAATAGAGAGTGACTGTAAACGAGACTGATTGTGGGTTTGATCCCCACTCGAGGAAATGAAATAGTTGTTTATATTTTCATTTTTTCGCTCTGGTGTCGAGACAAAGCGCGACGTTGAGTTCCGCTACTCGCAATGCCAATCAAAACGCTCAGAGTGTCTTAACTCTAGGATCTCTCCGTCTACCCTGCAGATTTTTTATTGTTATATTTTTATATTATATATTTATATATTTTTGATACTATAAAAATAATTCACGAATAAACTTTTTTAACTCACGGCATCCAAATAAATCGCAACACGTGATCCGTGTCATTGTTTATGGCTATAATTTCCCTTAGAAGGGAGTGTGTTGGCATAATCGGCAATGTCATATGTTCCTTGGACAGGTACACCTAAATAATGTATTAGTTAGAAGAGTAAAAGAAAAAAAATGAAAACAAGCTACTTTTCAATAGATTTTTTTATAACTACTGTTAACACGAAAACTCTTTAATATGACGGTATCTAATAGGTATTTGAAACCTGGTCTATAATATATCCGTAGTACTGTAGAGTCATAAAATGTAGAGTTACACATTAAGTATAAACTTGAAGCTAGATTCGGAAGACAGATTAAACCCCCGAGTTACTTAATCGTTTATTTATTTTAACAAAGTCTATACTAACAATGTCATTTTTATATACTGATCGAATTGACTTCTCCACGTATAAAGGAACGTCTAGTCTTGTTTCAACGCAGTTGGGCAGACCGCCCTGCCCTTTGACGAGTATTTTGACTATGTCGTATCCGAAAGAACAATAAAACATCACCTATTTGTACAAAATAAATGTTTAATTTACAAATAAATAAGTAAATAATTTGTTCGCCGATTCATATTCAGGGAATGAATTCTTTAATATTTTAATTTTCTCAGTTGAGTAACTATGCAAAGCGTGGCGTTGAGTTCTGTCACTCAACACGTAATGCCTCCGGAATTCGGCAGAAAGTGGGGAACGGAGTGTCTTAACACCGAGGTTCCCTCTGCCTAACCTGCTGTGTGCGGGATACAGCGTGAAGCTGAAAAAAAAAATAACCTCGTAATCAATCATTTCCGTGGGCATAAAAGCAAATGGAAGAGCAATTTTTTCCATCGGCGGCACTTCAGCGAAGTATTGCAGACAACGTATCACCGTTTCAGGAGCCCCCGTGTTCCCGCGTAAGAGACGCCAAGTGCCAAACACCTCCGTGGGATTGTAGAGCCATAAAATCTAGAGATGGAAAAAATAGTCAAACGTTATATATAATTACGCCGTTATAATTTCACGCCTAACCTACTTTTGGTTAGCGATTGAAATATATTGAATAAAAAATATATTGATTGAATAAATAATAATAAATTGATAGAGATTGTTGTTAAAGCAACTACGTACGCCTACTTAGTAGTAATATGTATTAAATCTAATCAGAAAATGTAAAAATTATTCAACGTTACAAATATCAAATTATGAAAGTCTTACTCGTGTCACAGGATCCAAATTGTTGATAGGCACACGGCCGCAGTCTAAAACGGTCAAATAATCCTCCACGCCAACATTTCTCCTCAGAGGAGTCAAAAATCCCATAGAATTGGTACATGTGTTGAGATTGACAAATATCTTCAAGGTCCTTTGGTTGGACATGGTCATAATAAAGCACAACTTATGACGAGCTTCGTACGCGTATTTAAACTTCATGCGCAGCAAAATAGGTGTGTCTGGCTGCAGTTGTTTATTATAATATATTTTTTAATAATAATATAAAATAATATGAAAACTAGAATCCTTTTGCAGATTTTAAATATACCAAATTACAATTTTTTCATATAAAATATCCTCGTGATTCTTGAATTTTAATTCAACAAGTTCGATTCCCACTCTGGGAAATGAAATATTTCATATTTTCATTTCTCCGCTTTGATAAAGAACTGAATTGTCTTAATGGGAACGTAGCATCTTAACACAGGTTCCCTCTGACTCCCCCCCTCCTCCCCCCACAGCGCGAATTAAATTAAAAACTTTACTACCTTATACTACTACAGCTTTCTTACTATTAATTTAACGACCGACTGTAACATGCATACCGCTACGATACCATTCATGGGTGACAAATCAACCAGTTGTCTATGATAGCACGTATGCCTCATTTCATAAGTGGAGATGCCCACTTGGACCTCGGACATGATACAATCGCATATCTTCTCTCTACGAAAATTGAACGGAACCGGTACATTGTATAGACATGCCAATACAAAAATAAATTCCACGTCGTATGGGCGAACACAAAGATCTGGAGCGTGTAAATTAACTATCAAAGGTGAATTAGGACGACAATCTTCTAATTTCTTATTGAATCTGAAAAAGTGATATTAATGTGAGAAATACGATTGTTTAAGTTTGTTTATTTATATTATACTTATTAAGTGCTAGAAAATTATACGAACTCTTCCACGTTAACTATATTCCATACACAATGATCGCTTAAAGTGATAGGGCATCGTACACATATGGTACGCTTGACCTGAAATTATTTACCTTATATAAGTACTTTTATTTTGACTGTACACAAAAAAATAATTTAAAAGAAATACGAATTAATGAATCAGAGTTGAAAGAAAATATCAATTTGTTTTGTTATACAGGTCGGGCGTCAGCGTCCCTTTTATCGGAGATGCATATAGGGAAAAATATTTCGAACCCCAAACCTAAAAAAATATTAAAATATGTCAACAGTTTAGAATATTAAATATCTATATGAATATCGAATAGATAAAAATAACGCAAACACTACCACAAAAAAGCTTTAAAGAAACCGTGAAGTATTAAAGAAAATTTTCGCGAATGAGGCGTGTGGGGCGGTGTCCATTTAAATAAATGTCGTTTTATTTTACAACGAAAATTTTATTAATTATTTTGCTTGAAACAACTTTTGGCATAATCTCTTTTATTTTAATCGTACGGAGTGTTTTTTGCAATCACCGTAAAACAAACATTTTGAAAAACATTTTCATTTACCTTAATTGTTGGGTAAATCCCGTCATACCAAATAATTAAAATAGTTTTCTTGATAGGTTGTATTTCTTCTATTTCATCATATTCAGTGCGATACAAAACTGTGTATTTAATGTCGATTTGTCGTGAACCGGCACCATTTGCAATTGCTGTCATTTTAACTTCACAGAAATGCGATGGCTTAAGGCTATTCTGTTAGTTACACACAAATTTATCATTCAAACATATTTAATATTTAACAATTTTATATTTAAAAAATTAAATGTAACTCAAGTAAAATAAAATCTTAATTTTATTTACATATATCAGAATATCACAACTATAAGCATTGAGCAAAAATTTGAACGCATCAGATGCATTTATTGCAGGTTCAAGTCAGTTACACTTATTCAATCAGAAAATAAATGGCATAATCTATATCTTATATAATAATATCTTTCTATTATCTATATATATTCTATTATCTATAAATATATTCTATATTCATAATAATATCTTCCTTTACATGTGTAAAGGAAAATATATTATTATAACAAATTGAACATATCAATTCGACCCGCGGCAAAATTTACTAAAAGTGACACAAAAAATCCATCTCCTTAAAAAAATAAAATAAACTTACAACAGAGGAGTCGATTTCAAATCTATCACCGCTGTAGTCATCACCCATGCCGTTAATGACATGATATAGCTTGGAAGTAAAATAGCAGGAGCCGTAGTTGTAAAGAGTGATCGTCGTTGAGGCTTTTTCTCCTACTACTGTGTCATGAAGATTAAATGTTTTTGGCAACACCTAATGAATACATTTAGTTTTTTATTAAAAACAAAATATATATATATTTTTAATTCTCATATTCAATACAGTAAGTACCTTCTACGATGGTCACATTTATAGCGTTTCCAGTTAAACCTACATATTTGATCTCCAAAGTTAAGAATGATAGTGTCTTAACAGTGGTTGTCTCTGCCTGCTATATGAGATACAGCCCGAATATTTACAAATAATAATTAATACGATATTAAGCAAAAGAATTTTGTAAACTTACTTTCAAATTCGGTAACTCAGAGAATCCAGTAATTTGGATAAATAACTCCGTCGGTTGTCCAACTGGCCTTTTTCATTATAAAAACAAAACTAATATTATTTTGGTGATCATATTTATTAAAGGAGTTTATTTTCTATATTGTTAGATTTTTTTATATCTTAATCTATACAGACATTTCCATAGGAAAGATATAGAAAAAATAATCGTCGATTTTGCTTATCTTAATTGTGTAAGAAATTATTAGACAGAATTTTTTATATTCATATATGTACCGCATCATGCGACAGTGGGCAGAGAGATTCTAAAAAGCAATTAAGTTAAGTTTTTGGACCCAATGTACCTAAAATTTATCTATCTAACCTATAATAGCATTTAGGAATATTAATTGCTCACATAGAGAAAAATAATCATATGAAAATATTTCAAAATTAACAACAAACTCACTTTCCATCAATCAAGCAAATACAAGAGCACACAACTGTAGTTTCATACACTTTGTTGTCTTGCTTTGGAAAGAACCACCAGTGGTATCTCACTATTTCCTTGGGAGGTAGCACTATACTACCGTAATTATCGCCACCCAGCCAAGACACGCTGTTTAGTACTCTCATACTGAAAAGGAAGAAGAGAAAGATTAAAAATAATTCTATGTTATAATGGGTAGAAGGAAAAATACTTACTGTATCTCCATTCTAGTTAAATTGTGCAGAAACGCCGTACAATAGTTAGTGCATCCTGTGATCGTCGGCGGGAACTCGTACATGGCGTGCACGTCCGGATTGTAGCCGTGCGACATCATCTCCACTTGGCTGACCTCTGCGCTGCCGATTAGGCAAATACGAGCCTGTTTCATATTAGAATACATTTATATTTATTTTTTTCAACTTCACGCTGTATCCCGCATGTTGTACAGTAGGCAAATGGCGAATGGCCCCATACGGAGTATTAAGACACTCCGTTCCTCACTTTCAACAAAATACGCATTGCGTATTGAGTGGCGGAACTCAAAACCGAGAATCGCCTTTACACCATAGCGAAGAAATGAACATATTATGATGTAGCGTTTTAAATTTTAATCTATTGCTTTATCAGATTTACAAAAATTATTTAAAACGTAATATTAGAGGCCAGTCGCGGCACAGGGACGCAAGCGTGCGTCTGTAAACGCGACAAGTTGTGGGTTCGATTGCCACTCAAGGAAACGAAATATTTCATCCGTAGTCGAGTTCCGGCACTGAGTGCCACCGTTGAGAACTATCTCGGAGAGTCGTAACACTAGTTCCCAGGTTCCCTCTGCTTACCCTAATACAGCGTTAGAAACGCAATATTAATATTTAAATGAAACAAATGAGCTTACAGTTTGAGATTTGTTAATAACAAGGTCCCAGTTTTCACAGTACTCCCCAAAAGAGATCGGCTCCAAAGCAACCGTCACTATTTGCCATCCACGCCCTTGCACGATACCGCACAGGGGCATTACAACGAAATTCCTACATTGTATTTACATGATAAATAATTACATAATATACTATGAGAATTCGTTGTTATGATAATAATAATTGCTGTCTATACGATTTTAGTTTTGAAAATTATATAAATTTCTATTCTTCTTTCTTGAAGATTGATAGTTATTATTAAAAGATATTTTCGCATACCACAATAGATA
Source organism: Heliconius aoede (assembly GCA_037355905.1). NCBI lineage: Eukaryota > Metazoa > Arthropoda > Insecta > Lepidoptera > Nymphalidae > Heliconius > Heliconius aoede. Next base: position 1,135,837 of record JBAIZZ010000343.1, on the reverse strand, counting down.
TTCAAATTGCAACGCAGTTTTCATATTTGTGAATTAAATTCTTAGAAAGCAGTATCTCTAAGTGGAGCAGCTATCCCGTTTTTATCCTAATTGCAACTGCCTACTCAAAGGATAGAACGATCATAAAATGGGCTATATGGATGGACCCAGGATATGCGTTAAATCAGAATTTATTTTTAATATATTATTAACAAAGGCACACTCAATCCAATAAGGATTTAATTTTTTTTAACCTAATAATGTGATGTATATAATATTTAACATTTATTACGTTTTATAATATATCACACAAAAGGCATGAGTACAATGATACGTGAAATTGTTTCTTACGTTTGGTGAGGGGCTCCAAATTTAAAATGCATGGGTATTCCCGATTTGTTAGAGAGTAGAAAGTTTGTGAATGTTGTTCTAGCAGGAACTGTTGGTGGTAGAACGACCTACAATTACATTTATTGTGTCACTTTCAGCGCCAGTGCCAGTTGAGCACAAAATCACTTCACCAGTGTCACATTGTATGATGAATCCATCAAGGAAAATCCAAATTACTGGATGTTTATATCTTAATTCGTTGAAAATTATTAATTAAATTACGTAGCTATCCGTAACAACCATATCGGCGTAACCCAACACGCCACTTCTTGTATTTATAGATGTTATGATTTATAATACATATAAGTGTATAACTATAAATATAAGTATTAAAAAAATATTATACACGCTACAAGTCAACTTTTTGTTTTTCTATGAGCCATATATTTATTTATATGAGGCCGTCGTGGCGCAGTGGCGCAAGGTGACTGTAACGCGACGGTTGTGGGTTCGATTCCCACTCGAGGAAGTGAAATATTTATTTACGTTTATATTTCCATTTTTCTTCCCTCTGGTGTCGAGGCAAAGCGTGGCGTTGAGTTCTGCCAGAATTTGGCAGAAAGTGGGGAACGGGGTGTCTTAACACCGAGGTTCCCTCTGTCTACCCTGCTGTGTGCGGTATGAGGGATACAGCGTGAAGCTGAAAAAATATATATATTTATAAATTATAGTTAACAAGATTAACCTCTGTAGGACAATCCCACTCCGTACTCCACTCAGCGCAGGGCAACCAAGTGTTACCGATGCAAGGTATTCTGTACCAGGTGTGTTTAATTTTGATATATTCAGATTCATCATCATAAGATTCAAATTGGAAATCTCCGCACAACAAATACCCGAAAACCTCGTTGTCCAGCTTAGGTCTGTATTAGAACATAAAGATATGCTAAAAAGAGTTTTAATTGAATGGATGGAAATAAATAATTATTATTTTTAAATATTACCTGAATCTTATAGTGAATAATTTAGACTCATTGGGTGGAATATCACAAGTTATCGGATCAATTAAAAATACATTTTCAGGGTCTGCAACAAGTGTGGGTATATGCCAAAATAATCTAAATTTGAATTTTTTATATATATTATTTAAATATATTGTTTTTATAATTTTGTAAGCTCTAGAATCACCTTGGATCCAGGTTATTGATCCTTCCTGTAATTCATGATTGGTTACACACAGCGTTTGCGATATATTCAAAGTGTTATCCACTACACTGCCGCTACCAAAATCCAGGCACTTTTCATAAACCGATGCTGACGGTATATAAGTTAATCGGTTAAGGCTGTTCTCCATTAAATGAGCTGACCGACTCTTTCTTTTCCAATATTTTTGAAAAATATGATTTTTCAAATCGTAAAATGGAGTTCCGGATAAGACAACTGAAGCTAATACAGTAAGATACAAAGGTTCCTGTCAAAAGTACATTTCGAAGTCTTTTAATATATAAATTGTTGTCGGGATTTTTTTTTTATTAGAATATTAAACATCAAACCTCGTATTTCAAGAAATTACAAATTTCAAGAAACTCACTTAGAACTTCCCATCATAATATATTTACGTTTCCGAAATAACCCTTTTTTTCTTTGAGAATTTTAGTTAGTAAGTAACGGAATATTATAATATAGATTTTAATCCAAAGTAAATATCTATATTTATTACCTGATTTAGAACTAAGCAAATTAATTCTGTCGTATATACGCCTAACGCTGTTGCGGAAAATATTATAGTGGTAGCGATACTTTCAAAAGCTCTAATAACACCGCAGTTCCCTGTTGAAATCTGCAAGAAACAAAAAATCTGCTTCACGCTCTATCCTGCACACAGCAGGGTAGGCAGAGAAAACCTAGTGTTAAGACACTCCGTTCCCCACTTTCTGCCGATTTCTGGAGGCATTGCATGTTGAGTGGCAGAACTCAACGCCGCCCTTTGCCTCTACACTAGAGCGATGAAATGGAAATATAAACGTAAATAAATATTTCACTTCCTAGAAGCAAAAGATTAATTTAAAAAAACACAATGTTAATTTACACAATTAAGATTAAAAATATGCTAAAGATTTTTTTTTCATTGCCTTTTTCCAGTATATAATATTCTTGAACTCTTGATTATTGATACAGGCATCGTATGTCTTCATTATTAGACTCTAAAATCCATTAATATTAAATATTGGTCAGTATTTAACCGGTCAGAAGCCTCGAAAAGTTGAGCGCTCATGCCTTATTTCTCGAGGACATCGAATATATCAACATTTTTTTTGGGGTTCGTTAATTGTTTAACAATAATACGCTGTCTCTTGTATTCTAAACTTAAGTAGATAGTAATACAATATATAATGGTATATTCTTACTTGGAATACCCCAACTGCCCCACAGGCGGGTAACAGCCATTGATAAGTAGCGTCAATGGATGATTTATTTACAATATTTACCAAATCTGTTCTTTGTTCGCTTACATTTTTGACAACTCTGAATACAAGTTGCTTTTTATCGATTGATATTTTAGGACCTAGAGTAAATTATTTAGATTAATAATTCTTTTAATTATATTGAAATATTACTAAAGTCCTAACTATACATTTTGTTACCGGATGAAGGAACTACAGTCGGCGAGGCTTAAGTTGAACTTTGCATTAGTTTGGATAAATACATCAAGGTCGGTTACTCAGGCCGGTTGCCGAAAAGCAGTAGGTGTAAACCATTTTAAAGCAATGGGTGCGCCGTGCTTTTAGGTCGTCATTACAAATACCCTATCTATAATATGTTCATTTTACACCCACCCAAATAAAAGCTCAGATGAAACCTCGCAAATTGTGCCTGTTTGTAATTATTTTAAGAAAGAGGCATATAAAAAAATCTAATGTAAGTTTTTAATTACCAAAACATTTTCCTTTTAAATTCAACTGATACGTATTGCCAGATGTATCGGCTATAATATAATAATCAGTGTAGAACTGATGTGTACTTTTTGGCTTAAATATAATTTTGACTTCAACCCAATCGAGTGGCTTTACAGGAGTGGAATTTACAGATACTTTAAAAACTTGGTCTATATTGTCCAAAATATACATCAACGACACACTATATGTCAAATGTAACTAAAAAGATAAATAAACTATTAATTGAAGTAGATGAGAATAAATATAAAGAACAATTACAATAAAATAAATATTTTTTCTTTGATTTCGATATAATCAGTTACTTACATCCGTAAAATTTTGTATTAGTATACTCTTTTCAGTTATAGTATCAATAGGTACCAAACCAAAGTCAACAGTCTTTGTTTCTGTGATACTATCTGCAGAGAGGTTCTGCATTGTTATATTGGACACAATTACAAAATAACTATCACAAAATAGAAGGAGTAATTTGTATACATAAATTAGATTTCAGCTTTTCTATAATAACTGATAGTTTAAATATAATAGGTGTTATATCAACTTTTCGAGTTTGACATTTTGTATTTAATGCCATTCATTTTTAAAAAAATATATACGGTATTAACGTATTTATATATTGGTGATAAAAAATTATAATTTGTAACGAACATGGAATAATGCAAATTTTATAACAATTATTAACAGGCCTTAGCAGCAGGAGTCAATTATTTTTGCTCTCAGGAACTATTTTATATAACGGTTGAATTGGTTTAAATATACTCGAAGTAAATGTGATAACAATAATATTAATTTATATTAATTAATTATTTATTAATAGAAATAGACTAACTATTAACAAAATATGTATAATCTGAGAATATTTTATATATTCTTTATGGCAACTCTTATAATAAACTTCATTATTGAATGATTGATCGTTGAATGAACGTTGAACGATATATTTTCAGCTCGTTTACTTGCCGATAGTAAATTGCAGTTCGTTTCGCAGCTTTCCATCGCCTTTAGTTCTTGTGTTGTTTATTTTGGGTGTATCGATACAATATAGTTTTATTTTTATAACTTGCTTTGTACTGAAAGCTTAAAAATAACTAATAATATATAACTAGTCTCTACATTAAATAATAAATACCCGCGGACTATAATTGGACAACAACTCTCACATAAACAGTAATTTTTACTTCCTGCTAGAAATGTTATTTCTGGGAAGATTCTTATTAAACAAATTGCAGAACTGACTAGCCAGTGAACGCTATACGCGCTATGGATTCGAATACAGACTGGCTTTGTGAAATTTTGCAAAATGTGCAACTTGAACAATTTTATATTCCAATTCGAGATCAATTACAGGTAAATTTTTATTAACTGTTGACTTATAATATATTATTTCAACATAATATTTTATCACTATTTTTAACACTATTGTCTTATTTCATGAACTGCACTTTTAGATTACAAGATTAGCACACTTTGATTATGTACATGCAGAGGACCTTGAAAAGATTGGTATTAGTAAACCTGGTGTTCGAAGACTGCTTGATGCAGTTAGGAAAAAGAAACTACAACTGTGGAACCAAAAATTTTGGAAAAAATTATTTGGTTCCTCAAATTCTATTACCCGCGAAAAGACTGATCTAGCAATAAGGCCTCAATCACAAACTGAAAGTCGAACCACATGTATCATACTAGAGAAAGATATTGTGTAAGTATTATATTACATTGTTGAATAATAATATTACATATACACCTACCTAAACTGTACACCTCAAATCATTTATTGGCAGAATACACATGTATCTACTTAATAAAATAATATTATTGTTAATGAAATATTATAAATATTTCTTAAATGTATTGATAACATATCTTTTTTAACAATAAAACATAGCAAATTTTTTGACTATATGCTTTATAGGCGGAGATTCCCACTCAAAGTAATTAATA
>JBAIZZ010000343.1:973517-1130620 GCA_037355905.1 Heliconius aoede | reverse complement strand
TTTTTTTTTCTAAATTTATTATCAGTAAAAGAAGATTTACTCATCGACTTAGATCTGCCACCGACGACAGCAAAAGCCTCGCCGTCCAAGAAACAACCGAACCCAAATAATACATCCATTTTGGATGCTCCTATTGATGTACCTGAGATAAGTGAGTAACACTTCCGATTCTAGTCCGATTCTAGTTTCTAAATTTGAAATATCTAAATCTAAATTTGATATGCTGAGTTAAATATTATAACAATATAATTTCAGATCACGATCTAGACTGGGGTCAACAGAGTATAGAAAGTCTACCAACATATTGTACGAAATCTCAAAATGTCCAAAGTACACCAAATCTCTACGGCGCTAAATCACTAGACGGTTTAAATATTACTTCACAAGGTAGTCCAGACCCCTTTGATACTTCACAGTTCTGGCCAAAAACAGAATCTCAAAAAACCAACTATAGCATATGTTTAGATGATTATCTATACCAATCTCAAGTTTACAATACAGCAACAACTAATACACAACCTGTTTACAATAATATGACGTTAAATAATTCAAATCAATCAAACATGACGGAACTAAATAGTATTTACTCGAATAATGCTGTTGCAACAAACAGACAGACGGAATATATAAACGAATCTCTCAACACATTAGCAGATATGTCGTTAGATGATAGAATATCAGAATCATTGAATCTCAGAACGAAAAATAATGATTTAGGTCTCTATGCAAACACTGATACAAATGTTCAAGACGTAGCGTCCACATCGAATTATAGTGCGACTGAAAACTTCAACGACTTTGCAGCTTATAGTAATTTTGATATGAACCCCAACCAACAACAGTATATATTAGAGACTAATGATTATTATGCAAAATTTTCGACGCCATCTGGAAGTCAAAGTAACAATGACTACGAAAAAAACATGTACAAACCAAAATTGGAAGAGAAATTAGAGAACTTTAGTGAATCAGTGGAGAATTCAAAGAATTATTCAGCTTTAAAGTATCAAAATGTGGACTATAGTGCAGTTTCGTATGATATAGTAAGTGAAGAAGCGTCGGGGAATGTGTATAGTGAAATTGAACAGTATAGCAGTTTGTACGACGAAGTGTATGAACCCGTGCGGCCTCAGCGTCCGCACCGCCCCGCGCCGCCGCGCCCTTACAGGCCCTAGCTCGTAGGTTCGAAACACTGTATTGGGTTTTACCAGTCAGTCTGTCTCGTGTGTCGAGACTTATTAGTAGGGCACGTATGAGATTACAAGTTAGTGGAATTTTGTTTAACGTAGCGACGTATGTTTATGTATTGTCTGCTTAACATGGTTAACGCGTATGTGATAATATCGAGTAACGTTACGTAATCTCAATTGACAAAAGTACTCTTTCATATAATTCATGGAATTTAACTGTAAATTTTTAACTGTAAATGCTTGAAATTATAAAATGCTATATATATATTTAGAGCATTTTATACTTTGTTATATTAGTTATGTTGAAATACAAAAATATATATGATAAATTGTTTATAATGAATATGTACTTGCCAATAGTCAAAACCTCCTAAATGAGTGATAAATAAGTGATTATAATTATATTTGCCTAATTGATATTAATAAAAATTAAGAGAAAAATGAATTATACATTGTAATATTACTCGGAACGAAAAATAACGATGGAGGTCTCTATGCAAATACCGATACAAATGTACAAGAAATAGCGTCCACATCGATATGTATATATTTTTTGATTTCTGGAGATTCAAAGTATTAGTAGGAAAATAATCGCTAACTAATAATACACATAAATCCTTTTCGGATTTTTACACAACAATATTTAGTATGTGAAAGACATTTATTTGAAAATATTTATAAAGTAATCTATTTTAATAAACATGATGACAGAATTTGAGAAACTTCTACAATATTGAGAAATATAATTGCAACATATAACCACTTTTGTTTTTATATTTAATCTGAGTAAATTACCATGATACTAAAAATACAAAATGTCAATTTTTATACAAAGGCTTGAGATAAATCGCTGGATCGCTTTTTAACATTCATTCGCCTATCGTGTAACATTATCTCTTTTTTACCGTACAATACAAATTAAATATTTTTAATTTTGTGTTCATAGAGTTTCATTTATTAAATACATAACGTTAGTGATTTTTATTTTATTAGAAATACATGAAATATTTTTAATGTGTTCGGAACCACCGCAGCTATACTTAGTATATTTTCGTTTAATTTGTTTAATAATATTCAAACATCACATTTCGCATTATATTTTTAAAGCACTTAAATTACGCTGCTGGTGCACGGACTGGCTGCTTAAATAATAAACTACTAAACTCACAACTAGATAAATATATAAACACTTATAGTTAATATAAATTTCAATTTATTAAAATTTTAGTTTTCTTATGATCTATAATTTCTATATCTTAAATTCACATCTACTGTATTAAAACTGTATGACATGAATTTACAGTAGTACGGTCGAGTAGTCGTTTAGATTTCTACAGTAAACGGAGAATCTAATCGAAATTGAAACGTAGACCCGAAATAAGTAAATTTAATAGTTATGTATACATTGCGACCGGCGAGTCGCTGCCGAATCGGTTTTATAATTTTCGTTTTACTTTTATTTTTTTTTTCTATGTACAATAAGAAAAAGATCAGAAAACATAACTACAAGGCGGCAAGACCGTACTGTATACTCCGAACAGTGGTGCCAATGGGTAAGCCCCCATTATGCTCGCAATTGAATTTTATGTAATGAACAAATGTATGTTATTATATACAATATAATACACATAAATCCTATTTTATATATAATATACTTTGCATATTTATTTTTCCATGACATTACATACAAAACTAACTTATTATATACAAAATACATAACATTTTTATCAAAGTTCCTGCACAAGACATGACTTGACCCAGAGAACAAGATATTCTGAAATATAAAAGTATGACCACAGTATCTTATTCTTTTACATACAGTAATAGTTTTATTTCAATAAAAAGAAACTTGTTTTTTTTTTTTTGGGAGAGGACAAGGCAAACGAGCGTTCGGGTCACCTGATAGTAAGTGATCACCGCCGCCTACTACGACCCCATGCAACACCAGAGGAGCCACAGGTGTGTTGCCAGCCTTTAATTTAAGGTGGAGATGAAGGGCACCGGGGCCCGGCATTACCTAATGCGAAACGCAGTGGCAAGAGCCACTACTTCTCGCCGGTTTTAAATGCCGGGGCTGGTATTAAATCCGGTCGAGTCTGCCCATGCGTGTTGCCATTACTGGCGACGTGACTCTACCACACGTACTTTAGTCGCCTCTTACGACACTGACAGTACCAGGGTGATCCTATTCTAAGCCGGGACCACACGGCTGAAAATATCTTCACACTCTTGCAATACAGTTCAAAAACATATAAAATAAGTTAGTGACTGCATAATATTTTTAAACATTAATTAATATATGGTTTTTAAATTATTCTATATTTACCTTAAAATGTCACTTATTATATTATGTAGTGTCAGGGTGTTTTAGGTTATTTTTACACTGAACTCAAACTTGCATACATCATATGGTGCCTCACCTTTAAGTACCTGTTAGAAATACAAACATATTTTATTAAAACAACAATATATCTTACACAGTTATTATGTAAATTCCTAATACTAATCTGGAAACTAATATTGTATACATTATTTTTTTTAATAGATAAATTATGTCTATAAGTCACTTGAGCCTTCTTAATATATTGAAATTATTAATATTATTTAAAAATAAAAACAAATTAAAATAATTGATATTAAATATGTGATGTAAAATATTTGCAAATTTAAAAATATATAATTTATTTAGAGGCTTGCTAATCATTTAGTTTTGTATACTTACTGAATATATAAAAATAGTTTTCACGAAATATATGTATCAGAAAACTAAAATTACTCTAATCAATGAAAATACATTGTTTGTAACAATGTTTTGAATTTTCTATACAAATGTTGTGGTTAGACAGAGCCTTCCTAAAAAAAAAGAAGGCAATTAAAAATATTATTGTATTTTAACATATCTGTTTGCAGCTAAGTCTTAAAATTGTATTTCATTCTTTTATCTGGTTATGACAAAGTTACGATAATTATAAATTATACTAATGTCAATTTTTAACGTTCTGTACCTATAGAAAACGTATAAGATCACTTTGTGGTCTGTCTGTCCACTTGTTAAGACTGTTTTATCTCGAGATCACGTGGAAGTATCCATATAAAATTAATATCACATATACGGTTCTTTGAAGTACACGCTAATACAAATATGCAGCAAAAACTTCACATAAAACAAATGAATATTTATGTAACGTTTTTGCTGCATTTTATATAAAATACTTATAAAGTACTTCACATGAACTTACAGGAAAAAAATCCGAAAAGTAGAAATTTATATGAAATTCTTAGCAAAAAATCATTACAAAAAAATTTGTAGTCCATTTCATAAATGATTGCGTGTGCTCGTCCCTAAATATGTAATAACATTGATTGCAGTTTTTTATTTAATCTGGACTTTACGTAGCCAAGAACAATAAGTTAGAATAGGCCAAGATTGAAATAGTGTTGTTCACTTAGATTGTATTTAAATTTTTCCGATACTTTAAATTGTATATTACTGTAGCAATTGTTGGTCCTATTTAAATATAGTCTTGTAAAGATATTTTGTAAAAATAAAACATATTCTCGTACTCAGTATCATACATGTGCTGTACAGGTTTACTTGAATTCTATTTGTATGATAATTAATTGTTATCATAATAAAGATTTAAATGTAATTAAGTTTTTTATTCACAGCTTTTAATGTTTCCTAATATCAAAGTCCGCTATAATCAACTTTTACAGTAGTTACCTACCTAAATACCTACCTAAAGCGTCTACTCATAGTATAAATAAATAAATTACTGATAAATTATCAGCTAATTAAATGTAGAACCATATATAAAAATAAGCTTCACGCTACAAGACATTTTTGCTTTTTCAAAAAGCGGCAAATAAAGAATTTTATTATCTTAATTTAATTTTAATTTTCTTTGCTCAACATGCAACGCCTCCAGAATTAGGCGGAAAGTGGGGAACGGAGTGTCTTAACACTAGGTTCTCTCTGGATACCCTGCAGTGTGCGGGATACAATGTGAGGCTAAAAAAACTTCAAATAAGACTACGATAAATTTTAGTTAGATATAATTATATATCAAAATATTAATATATAGCTATTAGTAATTGTTGATTAAGTGATGATAAATGTCATCATTATTTCACATTAACTCATTAATTTAAAAAATCTATGGAGCAGGAAGAAAGACTGGCGGCCGTCAGTTTATACAGTTTGGTTCATATTTCTTCCCGTAATTAAAGAAGGATGGGCACTAGGCAGAAATAACTTCATCTTAAAATACTGATCTTTATTTTTCTATATTTTACATTGTCATGACCCATATTAGGTCAGAATAATAAAATATTCTTATATTTATTTTCTTTTTAATTATTATTATATATGAAATAAGAACGAGAGTTCCATTAATCAACACGAAATGCCTCAAAATCAAACGGTGAGTATAGTTTTAACTCCATCTATATATCTGCTATAAAGAAAAGATGTAGAGGTCCTTTTTAGGGTTCCGTACCTTAAAAAGTAAAAATCGAACCCTTATCTTGTCTAATTTTGTTGCCCATCTGTCATGATCTCAAATATATACATACATTTAAAATTGAAAAAATTAATCAAAGTTATAAAAGCCAACGCAATATAAAGATAGATAGAAAGATACATATTTTTATTATTATAATTAAACAGACAAACCATATAAATAGAAGATGAATGTGACAATTTGTTATAATATCGTCAAGAGCGAGGAAGTAATTTGATACAATTTGGGACTGTCCTTGACATTTTGTTTAATTAATATGGAGGATCTTTTTGTTTTTCCCTTAGAATATTTTCAGAAGAAATACAATTATTTCATAAATATATACCATAGTAAATATTATTTTGCAATTTTTTTTATTTAAATTCATAAAGGACTACCTATTTAAAGTCATCCTGAAATAATAATAGTATTACTTGTAAATGTAATGAGGACAAACGATGTATTAAGTAAACTTAATAATGTGTCCACGTGCGGACTAAACCCAGTAAGAGACGCATGCCATACCGATCGACCTATTCTATATTATTTAAAGTATGTATTATATAAAGAGAAACTTTCATAAAGAATTAATAATATTAAGATATTTTATGCCAAATGATTAAAATATATTTTGTACAGGCCGTCAAACAAGGTGTGACTGTAACGCGACTGCTGTGGACTCGATCCCCACTCGAGGAAGTGAAATATTTACTAACGTTTATATTTTCATTTCTTCGCTCTGGTGTCGAGGCAAGGCGCGGCGTTGAGCTCCAGGTGGGGATCGGGGTGTAGTAACACTAGATTCCGTCTGCCTACCTAGATGAGTTTATAAAAAAACAATTGTGTTCAGTGAAAACACAAAAGCACTTAAAGCTCGCGCTAAGAAAATAAAACTGAAAATTATGGAAAACGTGATCGTTTCGGGAAGCGCATGTTTATTTCAGTAATAAAAGTAATTTATCTCTGTAATGCGATCTCCTGAGTGGTGTACTTTGTCATTTTAGAAATAAAAAAATTCTCATGCAATAAAAACTTTAAGAAGATGTTTTTAACTCTGCAAAGGCTTATATGATAAATTTTCATTTTTCATATTTTCATTAGCCTCTTCCTTGATATTGAATGTAACTTCAACAAACTATTATTATTATAAACTATCTGTTAAAGATCTATTAATATGAAGCATTAATCATTTCTAAAAAAATTAAATTATCTTTATCTAGTCAGTAAATTATCTAGTCGAATCCACAACCGTCGCGTTACAGTCACACCGTTGTGCCGCTGCGCCACGACGGTATTTAGTCTGTTATTTTTCAATAAAGCAGAAACAGCGCACTTTATTGTAGTTTTCTTCGCAACAACAATATAAACTTATAAGTGACAGCTACAAGTCTGTATAAGTCAGAAACACTCATCCTTTAAGGTAAGTTTCTAAGAAATATCTTGCAACCAACTGAATGAGCTGGTCTTCTTATCATTTTAAAAAATAAATCAGCTTCACGCTGTATCCCGCACACAGCAAGGAAGGAATTATTTTACGAATTATAATTTTATATATTCACCATTTTAAAACCATATAAAATCATTTACCAGGTTTTTTTTTGAAGACTTTATCTGCTATATGTATTAGTTTATAACGTACGATTAACTCTAGACTACTAGTTTTCCAATATTGAAATAAATAAATGTGTAAATATAGGCGCCTCCCTTACGTGTATTTTAGGAAAAATTACTACGCAAGTAGCGTAGGGATATAGGGATAAAGGATAAGTAGAGATCGAGTGTGCTCTATGCCCTTTAATCTATCGCTATCCCTCATCCACGTTAATTTGTAGCTGCATGCTTAAGTTCACTGTAAAGACGAAGAATTTTGATTTAAGTACTTAATTGTTAGAGTTGCCTTTGTTTCCTTATTCTAAGTTTTAATAAATATTAGTCGTTTTAATAACTACATAAAAAAGTATTTTATACGTAATAGAATAATGAATGAAATCAACGTTATTTAGGAATCCGATAGTAATCTAACCTTTACCGCTGTAGGACAGAAGCCAATGTCGCGTTTAATAAAACTAAAAAGCTCAGTGAAAAGCTCAATTACTATACTATACATATTAATTATGTATTTAGTAAAATTGTATTAAATACACCCTATTATCCCAATTTCTATACCCAAAATATAATTATATAGATAAGGAAACTAAACGATTTATAAAAGCTTGTATATATATATATATGTAATTAAACGAAAATGAGTACATAAAAGCAATATGAATTTTACTGTCGACATAAGTAAATAATAGGTATGTTCAGAACATGGTAATATCGACTTCGTTCGGTCGTTATCACTACAGCGTCATTAGCATGCAGAGCGCTGTTTCATGATAACTTACTGGTTTGAATTGTAAGCCGACATTACCGAGTTGGTCGAGCCAACCTAACAAATGGAAATCACATTTTATTTATATATTTTTGACAGGAATATATAATAGACGGTAGTGAAAACTAGTGAAAACATTATATATTATATCCGAATAGTTTTTCCCATAAAAGGAAACAATTTGATGTCGCAAAGTGGTTTGATTGTGGAAGCTTTGAGAGCTGGTGGTAATATCGCGTTATCTAATGATGATTGAAGTATAACATCTATGTAGTTGGATAGCATCGGTTATGTAGGCGGTGGAGTGGCATCGTGTGAATGGACGGCCGCGAGATCGATACAGCTGTGTGCGCAGGTCCGCTCGGAGTACAGCTGGCTTCGCATCCTTCCGTGAAGCCCGCACCGACACCGACACCCGCGTCTCAGTTCCCGGAGAGAATTTTGAGTGATATATTTTCCAGCGGATATGTTCTGGACTGATTTGCGACACTAAACGGTGAGTATTATCCACACCGTTAACCTCTACGTGCTGACGATGTCGTTCTTCGAGCACACCCCCAACTAAATGTGTTTTCAACCCTTTGCACGTTAAAATGTCCACTTTGATACTTGTCGCAGTGACAAAATTTATTATTTAATTATATTTAATGTGTTTTTTTTTGTGTTTAATTAATTTACTTGTACAACAAAAGACGAATTGCTTGTATTCAATGTTAATTGTTTCTTTGACTACTTTTCAAGATTTTTCATTGCATTATTGTACTGTAAAAGAAATATTAAAAATATTTTTAAGATTCAAATAACTTAAGATTGACCTCTTAACCCAATGTACAATGTTCGCGGAGGATAATTGGAGTACTTAATGATTATTTGAAGTAAGAAAACAAGATTATAAAAAATTTTTAGGCCATTTGCGTGGGTCGTGTACTGGTACCAAAAGGGCATGAACGCCTACATACGTCACAGCTGAACATAGCGATTTATAGATTTTACTTGAATCTGCGTTACATTATAAAGTGTTTCAACAATTATATATTGTTAGTTCAAGCGCGCATTATATTTGCAAACTAATTTATGAATAATTCCGAAATATAAATATATAAATTATATTTACATTTGGATTGTTGGGTTTTCTGTATTCCCACCCCGGCAAAAGCTATAAATAGATGCTGCTAACTAGTTTCGAGACGCGCTTAAGCTTTATTATACTGATTAAAAGAAAACTAGAAGTAATTGTAGGCTTCCGATCTATATTTTCGGTTGATTTAATCATCAATCGTAAAAATTTTGAATATTTTAAATACATATCGTTAACGACCGTGAAAATTATAAAAAATGAGCTTCACGCTGTATACCGCACACATTAGGCAGAGGGAACCTCGTGTTAAGATACTCCGTTCCCCAGTTCCTGCCGAGTTCTGGAAGCATTGCGTGTTGAGTGGCAGAACTGAACGCCGCGCTTTGCTTTGATTTCCATTCTTCGTTCAGGTGTCAACCATAAACGTTAATAAATATTTCACTTTCTCTAGTGGAGATCGAACCCACAACCGTCGCGTTACAGTCACACCCTTGTACCACTGTGCCACGACGGCCTCTTTGAAAATTATAATAACTACAAATACTTGTAACAACTTCGCTTTACTTGTATTGATTTTATTTATTTTTTTAAAGGACTACTGATGACGTAACATATGAACATTTTATCCAGTCGTATAATTATATTGTGGACCTCCATACAGGTACTTTTAAAATAATGGCATGTTAAAAGCCTAGATATGATATCCATCACTGGGATCGCTGTGCGCTTTACATTTATCTGTTCATTTATTTGTGTACTAGCTGAGCCCGGTCGCTTCGCTCGTGCGAAGTTTAGTGCAGTCAGTTCTTGGCTTATCGCAAAAAAACACGTAAAATAAAAGAAAATGTGTTTCTGTATTCGGGATCTATCTAACCATCCCGGGAAGCCAGAGAACAACTCCTCGAAATTCCACGCCAATGGACTCGGCCGTTTCGGAGTCTATAGCGAACAGACAAACAAACACACGAACAGACATTTGTTTATTATATTATATTATATAGATTTATTGAAACGCTCAACTTATTCTGCCCTTTTTTAGAGTTCTGGAATAATTAGGGATATAGAATTCGTTTAGTCTAGAGATCTAAACACCCACTCGTCTTTTCCCTAAAATGGATCACATCGTGACGTTTAGAATACTTAAGGTTTAAATATAAGGAAAAATGCAATATAGGAAATATGAGAAACGTGTTCAGATAACTTTAATCTTTGCCTTTGCAGGATATGATCGATATCTCATTTTTTTAGGCTTTTTAAAAAACATTGCATTGGAAATATTAACTCGTTTCATCATTAATATTTATTTAAGTATATGATATGTTAATTATTAAAAAAAAATCTATATAAGAAGTGGTTCATTCGATATCTATAAAATCTATCATATAATAAAACAGGGTAATCTTTGGAACTGCAGAATGGTTAGTTAGTTTGTGTATATAACATTACTGGGAGTAAGTAGTTCCAGGTGGTGGAAGCAGTAATAGGCGCAATTTTACTTAACGAAAGTGGCGTGAGGGTCATAATATTGACGCGCTACTGGCACCTAGTCTTCTGTACTATAATAAAACTATATAAAAAATGTGTATATACATTAAATATTTTAGGGGAAGCTACTCAGGGTAACATAAAATTAGTTATGGGACACAACTCTATGATTCTTAGAACCTTAATCTGTCTGTTGGATTTTTTTTTATTTCGATGACTTTTTTTTATGTATATTAGAATCAGTGTTCCAGCTAAACTATAGGAAATAATGAAATGAACTAAAAATGTAGAGCGTGATGAGGATTTTGCATTGACATGACCTGACTGCTTGTCAAGGTTAATCTCCGGAACAGCTGAAATTATTTTTGGTATTTTCACTGAAAGGTAAAGGGGTTATGGTGCAACCCCAAGAAGACAAGAGTTTTCGCTTTAACCACTAAAAATCTATTTGTCGTGTTGCCAGTCTAGGATTTAACTCATAGGACCTTAGCTTTAGAGTAACTGCCAGTATCGCGATTATATGGAAAGCAAGGCCAAGTTAGCCTCAAAGAAACTGGGGGTCATCAGCAGAGTGAGACAGTTGTTCACGCCCTGGTAATGAGGCAAAGCGCGCCGTTGAGTTCCATCATTCAACAAGTATGCCTCGGGAATTCGGCAGAAAGTGGGGAGAAGAGTGTCTTAACACTAGGCTCTCTTGTCAAGATGTTACTGTACCACATCAATAGAACGAAGAAGTTTCGAATTTGAGTCGAATTTACAACCTATCGCGCCTATAGACACCCTCTTGCGACCCTGCAACACGACTGTCCTCTAATTACGATTGTTTGCAGATGTAATGAGTCGATTGTGCTGGCGGGAGGCTTTGTGGGCGCTGGCGTTGTTATGCACGCTGGCGCCCTCGCACGCCGATGGGAACATAGGTATGTGATTATAATTATTCTAGAGTTCGATCCCTACTTGAGGAAATGGAATATTTTTTTGACTTTATATTTTAATTGATTCGCTCTGGTGTCGACGCAAAGTACGGCGTTCAGTTCCGCCACTCAACATGCAATGCCTTCAGAATTCAGTGGAAAGTGGGGAACGAAGTGTCTTGACACTAGGTTCCCTTTGCCTACCCTGCTGTGTGTAGCATACAGCGTGAAGGTGATTTAATTTAATTTAATTTACTTAAAGAGTATGCGACTTGTAAAATTTATAATAGACTGAGAATAAATAAATAATGACAGTTTAATTATAAATGTGTAAATAATATATATTTTAAACAAATAAATAAATAATATTACCGAGCATACAGTTTCACTGTTTTCGTAGGTTGCTTGTTTAGCCCGTCCCTCTGTCTGGAGGGAGCGGAATGGTGCTACGACGGTGAGTTCACTTATCTTTTTATTATCATTCAATTATAATTTATTTATGTAATGTTTACAGAAAATATACGATTGTATTAACAACGTATTTTTTTAGACTAGAGGTACAACATTTATAATTTTTATTTAACGAATTATTTCACTTATTTCAGATATTTTTGATATATTTGATGTATTTTTTTAGATTTCGCATTTGGAAAATGTATACCGATTTATGACAGTGATCCAGAAGAAGGGTCTCTATATCAGTAAGTCATACTTTTTTTTATATGTTTATTTTTTATAATTCTAAATTGTTAATATTGATAATAAAAAATATATTTACGTATTTGATTCAGATATGACATGAGCTCGAATCAACTGCAGTGGTTCGAGAGAGAGCTGCAGCAACTGGCGGCTCGCGGTTACCGGTGGGAGCATGCGTACACCCAGTGCGTATTGCAAAGTATGCTCTACGCCTTACGCCATCATATGTAAGTGATTTAAATAGAAGCTTTCAAAATATAATATCACACGTTTCTAGAATTTCATTCATAAATATATATCATCATTCTAGCTGTGTGATGTAATAGGATCGCCCTGGTACTCTCGGTGTCGTAAGAGTTGACTAAAGTACGTGTGGTAGAGTCACGTCGCCAGTAATGACAACACGCATGGGCAGACTCGACCGGATTAATACCACCCCCGGCATTTAAAACTGGCGTGAAGTAGTGGCTCTTGCCACTTTCGCATTAGGTAATGCCGGGCCCCGGCGCCCAACATCCTCCATCTTAAAGGCCGGCAACGCACCTGTAGCTCCTTTGGTGTTACACGGGGTCGTAGCCGGCGGTGACCCGAACGCTCATTTGCCTTGTCCTCTCCCATAAACAAATAATATATATATTATACTAATATTTTAAGTATTTATTGAAGATAATATAAATATACTGTTTTAGGAATCCAACAAATGTTAATTCCAAGTTGTGCGATCATTTTGTTGACCCTAAAATTAATTCTGCACCAGCAGGCGAAGAAGATGAGGCTTTAGAAGTAAGTAACCTTTTTTTAGCTTAAGTAAAGAAAAATGTCTTAATTTTTAGAACATTTATTTCTTAAGGTAATATTATATTTATATGTATATGACTATTTTAAATCAACATAAATATATTTAGATTGAGCCTGATGAAACCGCCTATGTAAGATTTACGCCGAATTCGCAAATATCAGACTCGGACTATGCAAATGAAGTTTACAATCCACCACTAGACCCAGAGGACAATCCAACTAGTTATTTACTACCCAAAGGTAAAAAAATATTTTGTACAGTTTTAAGAAAAAAATATTCATATAAAATAAATATTTGTTGTATATCTAGGCAATATTTATATTATGAATACTTTACTTTATTTTCTCGACTGGTGAAGCATGGCTATTCGACCAATAAAGTAAGCCATTACAATATATGGTAATACATATAACATATTCATATTTTTTAGCAGCTGAAGCAGACGTGGAAAACGATCAAATAGATGAAGAAAATCCAAGTGACAAAATTCGAGATTTAATGCTGATGAGTGGTGTCGAAGACTCCCCGGTCATTATGCCGTTTGAAGGTTTTAGAGAACGTCTTCAGGAAAAACAAAGGCAACAAAGTCCAAACGAGGAAAATCACATTACCGATGCATTTGTAGATAAAGAAAAGAAATCTTTGGCAGAATCAAAACTTAATCTAAAACTGACAGAGGACAATGAATTTCCAGATGAGGAGCGCTTGGGAGCTCATTTCCGCAAAGTTAAATTTAAGCCACCACCTTTTACTGCAGAATATTTAACTGCTAACCGATTTTCTCCTTTAGATGCTGAAGTTCGTTCTAATGCATTAGAAAAATACAAACAGAGTTTTGCAGAGAAAAATTTTCCTTTTGAATATGAAAATCCAGGTGATATACAAGAGCAAAGGATTTACTTTGAAGATGATGGCGCTGATGACTTTCCTATCGACGCAGGTAGCGGAGAACTGGATCCTTATCATATAAAGGGTATTATTATGAATTAAACTATTTGATTTAACTAAATGAAATATTTATTTAAATATATATTTAGATTTCTTCGAGGCAAAGCGCGGCATTGAGTTCTGCCCCTTAACATGCAATGCCTCCAGAGTGGGGAACGGAGTGTCTTAATACCGAGGTTCCCTGTGCCTACCCTGCTATGTGCCGGATACAGCGTGAAGCTGAAACAAAAAACTATATGCATACAAACTCGAAAAATAGTATTTATTATAAATGAAAGCCTAAAATATTTTAAATTTTATATCTCCAGATTTGGCCAACGCTAAAGCGAAGAACAATAAGAATATGGAATACTTGATTAACTACTGGCGTGAGCTATTTGGATCGAAGTTGAATACTCAAGGTGGCTTGTACGCAGAAGGTGGTCCCTTAAAACTTGATGACTTACAAGGTTCGCAAAAACATTGAAAGCTTCCATTGTAATTCTAACTTATGTTATACTTTATTTTCTTGTAGTCACCATGTTAGAGCTGAATCACAATCTATGATAAAACCCTTGATCTTGATGATAAATATATACTATTTATACTATTTTATGAACCTTTTTCTTTTGAATTATTTTCTGTTTTGTTATCCCAAACACAATTAATTGGAACAAAAAATTTCAATAGTGCAAACAGAACGAAATGAAGCTGTTACACATGCCGACGATGTTTCAGGTGAAAATTCTGAATTTCCTATATCGGAGGTTGTTCAAGATTTTGACAGAGATTTGCCTTATAGAGATTGGGGCTTTAAGCGTAGGGAAAGAGATGATGTTAAAAAGCCCGGGCCGCGTGTGGACGCGAAAACGTTAAAACTAATGCGCATCAATAATTCGGTGACAGGTTAGTGTCACGATGGCCTGACATAAATACATATATAATATAATTTAAGACACTCGATGTGCCGAACTGTATACAATTTGCGCTAAACACGCGTCCAAAATTCGTTATGATTTTCAAAATTAATGCACTGCCACGTCGTATCTAGAATGTCGCACTAAATGTTACCCTGACAGCACACTCTTGTATTACGAACAACGCATGAGACTCTATCGTTCTCCCACCACTAAATGGGTGTATTATTTATTTTGTACCCTAATGTGTCTTCTTTACTTTTCTTTTTGTTCTTTTTTTCTTTTTATTTTAAGAATCATATTGTGTAACCATGTCTATTATATACTGTCCTAAATTTATTTGTAGCTAAAATATATATTCTATAAATATTGCAATATTTCTTTGTATTTGTGTACATACATATATATATATTTTATTCTCTTAAGTGAAATGTATTTTCAGCTTTGGTGTTACAAAATTTGGTATGCAATTTTTCCGCTTTAACATACATATATTTACTGAGTAATATCGAACTAAATCGAACGTATAAAAAATATTTAGATTTATGGAGATTATAGTTTCTATAAATTTCTCTCCGAAATAAAGTAATTTTTGCATGAAAATTTTATTGGTGTTGGAATTGGCAGTTTCTAAGTTCTATTTGAATTGAATTCTATTTTCTTTTCAGCCCAAGATGCCGCCAATAAGCTGGGCACCATAAAATCTAGTCATGATCACAACGATTACAATTATGACCCATCTTATGCGTTCGTAGAGTTTCATAACAGGTAATTTAAAGTATATTAATTTAATTTTTATTTAAACTTTAAATGTTTGTGTTGTAATGTCGCTTAAATTTACCGTAGGTTCCTTACAAATTGGGAGAAGGGCATGGCTTTTATAACGAAACTCGAAGAGATGCTGGGCTTAGAAAAAAATACATTTACAAATCCTCGGTAATCTTAAATCCCAATAATATTGCTATTCGATTTAATGTGATACAAGGATTTTCAATATATTTCTTTAAATTAAATATATTTACAGAGTTGACCCCAGTGAAGTTACGTTTAAAGTTGAAAAAAATAGCAAAGGTTACGATGCTGCGGAAGTTGGCCGTCAAATTGGTAGTTAAATTTACTACATTAAAATATTAAATAAATAAATAAATATATATAATATTAATAATCTATAATATCTTTTTCAGATGCTATAAAGGACAAAGTATGGAAAGAAACAGGCGCTCAAATAAAGTCCATTGGAGTTGGCGATAGAGTATGAAACAATTAAATTTAGATTTAAATTTTTGAATATCTTTTAAGCATACAATTAAATAATTTAATCATATTTTCACAGACTAAGCACACGGTGATCCACCACATTGATGTCCAAGAATCACAATACTTTGGCCTGCAACTGCCAGTGCTTTTAGCTCTTGTAGGCAGTTTGTCGGTACTAATAGTGGGTGCTGTAGTGTTTGCTGTTTTGCTCAAACGCGATATGAGTTCTAAAAGGAAGATGCAGGGACTAGCTTCTGCTGCTGAAATTGATGCTGAAGCAACAAGAGATTACCAGGTATGATGTAATGAAAATATAACATAAGAAATCATAATATATATTCTCGAGAAAATATAAACAAATGCATATTTGTAATTCATTTTTAGGAACTATGCCGAGCTCGAATGTCTGGCAAGTGGTCAGGTCAACAAACGACAGCCGCAGCCCCTCACCCAGCGGAACCACCACAGCGTATCACTTCGCTGTCTCGAGATCCAGAAGGGAATTCACCTTCAACTCGCTCCAGCACTTCATCTTGGTATGTTGTCTAATATTGTAATCAAATTATTTGAAGATTATTTCATATGGACACTTATATAATATATTTAATGATGTATATTTAAACTTTCTTTCAACACATTTATATGTTGAAATTATTCAATAAAATGTTGTAGGAGTGAGGAACCGGCTCTAACCAATATGGACATTTCAACTGGACATATGGTTCTTGTGAGTATTATTTATGTTAAAATAATTTTAAAAGCAAATTTCAAAATTAAAACATAAATTAAACAACAATCAAATTAAAAATACATGTTTGAAACATTATCCAGGCGTATATGGAAGATCATCTCCGCAATAAGGATCGCTTAGAACAGGAATGGCGAGCTCTATGCGCGTATGAAGCTGAGCCTTGCGCTGCAACCGCAGCACTCAAACAGGACAACACCGGCAAGAACCGTTACGCCGATATACTCCCGTACGACCACTCTCGAGTCACTTTGAACTCTCTGTCTAACCATCTTGGATCTGATTATATCAATGCGTCGACTATTGTAAGTATATATTTAGTAGTGCCGTATCAGCCATTAAAAGCACTTTTGAATCGTAAACTTACATAAAAATATTCTCTCTGACTACACCGCTATGGATACAGCGTGAAGCTAGTAGTAGTAGTAAGCATATCAGCGGTTTCCAACTTTTGCCCTACAGAAAGCCTTCGTCGCATGTCGGAAGACAGCACCAAGAAGATAATATAATCAAATCTTGTAATTCATTTAAAATTGCTCTGTTAAATTGTCATTTTCAATTTATATAAAATCCGAGCATTTAATTCCACACCTTAACATAAACGAATTAAAGGAGATCTTGTTAAATATGATTAATTACTGAATATATTTTTATATATTTTTTAATATTCGTTATAATTACAAGAATTTCTTTCAGACGGACCACGACCCACGCAACCCCGCATACATCGCCGCGGCTGGACCGCTTGCTCAGACCGCGCCCGACTTCTGGCAGATGGTGTGGGAACAAGGCAGCGTGGTCATGGTGATGCTGACTCGTCTTACTGAGAATGGACAACAGCTATGTCACCGGTACTGGCCTGAAGAGGGATCTGAATTGTACCATATTTATGAGGTATTTATGTATATCAGTTTCTTATGTTTGCATAATATACTCAAGCGCACGTATTAAGTTCCGCTACTCAACACAGAATTTGGAGAATAAAGCGTCTTAACGTCATGTTCGATTCTATTATCTCAGCTTAACCTACTACACCGTATAAAGCGAGATGCACTGTATAAGTAGAGCCGCGAAAAATTTCAAATTATAATTAAATATTTAGTAGGTATATAATATATATTATGTACGAAATATGTAATAGGTAATTAGTATGTAATTATATAATTAGTTATTAGTATAAAAGTATATAATTAGTATATTAGTATTAATTTTCCATTATATATACATTTAAAAATAATGGAAGCTTTTTGCTTGTAATAAAATAATAATAATAGATGTTATATTTAAAGAAGAGAATTTTTGTGAAACTTAAAGCACAGCCTTTATGAATTAAGCTTGTGATTTTAGATCTTTATTAAAATGCGAACTACTTTCCAAAAAATATATTAGTATATAGTATAATTTTATACCAAGTAGGTACCTACTTCAATGTAGGCCGAATAATAAAACAGAAGCGTGACGATAAAAAATGGTAATGTTACTTGCGTAGGTTCATCTCGTTAGCGAGCACATCTGGTGCGACGATTACCTTATCCGAAGCTTCTACCTAAAGAATCAGCGCACCGGCGAGACTCGTACCGTCACGCAATTCCACTTCCTCTCGTGGCCTGAAAATGGAGTACCGTCGTCAACTAAGGCTCTGCTTGAATTCAGGAGGTATTTTTATATACTTGTTTTCATATTCCTTGTGCAAGGTATATTGCTTATATATATACACGTACGTGGTGTTACAGTCATTTACAGCTTTGGTAGGAATTATTCTTTAACGTTTGATTTGTTAAAGTAAGAATTTAAATAGATATATACCTATAAAACTCTTCCAGGAAGGTGAATAAGTCGTACCGTGGAAGATCTTGTCCAATCGTAGTACATTGCAGGTTAGTGAACACAATGTATTTTATTTTTATTATTGTTATTATTTTATATATCAATTAAAAGTATTATGAATTAATTGAGGAAACGAGCGAGCGAGGTAAAGCGCGGCGTTACATTCTGCCACTCACTTAACGCGTATAGATTTCGGCCAAAAGTGTGTTACCGAGGTGTTTTAAGAGAGCAGAGTATCTTGAC
Source organism: Heliconius aoede (assembly GCA_037355905.1). NCBI lineage: Eukaryota > Metazoa > Arthropoda > Insecta > Lepidoptera > Nymphalidae > Heliconius > Heliconius aoede. The sequence goes on along the minus strand of JBAIZZ010000343.1, from coordinate 1,111,660 downwards.
ACTTGTCTACCCTGCTATATGCGGGATACAAAGTGAATGTAAAAAAAATAAATGTAAATATTTTAATTCCAGTGACGGAGCAGGTCGCACCGGCACCTACTGTTTAATAGACATGGTCCTGAACCGTATGGGCAAAGGCGCCAAGGAGATAGACATTGCGGCGACACTCGAGCATATACGAGACCAGCGTCCCCGAACTGTGGCTACAAAACAGCAATTTGAATTCGTTCTCATGGCTGTTGCTGAGGAGGTAATAGACAATATAATGAAATTTAAAAAAGTACACAGTAATATGATATGTTAAAAATATTATTATTGGTACATTTAAATGATTCGACACGATTTCGTCTAGATATTTTTTTTATTAGATTTTCAATAAAGCTATTTATTATACTTACATAATCTGTTACTGTGTGACTGCCATTATAATTTTTTATAACTTTGTCAGTCTTGCTCCAAAATAGAACTGTTGCTAAATTATTCGTTTAACTTAAATTACAGGTGCACGCAATATTAAAGGCTTTACCGGCGCATTTGCAACAACTACAGGAGAAGAAAGATAAAGAAAAGGAAAAAGAGAAAGACGGCAATGACAAGGAGAAACCCAACTGAATTACCTTGCTAACGTCAACGTGATCTTGTTATATTACTTATAAAAACCAAATTAGCGCCGGCTCTAGTGGGAAATGGTTGCACATTGAAAATAAAAAGATGCTTTGTATTTATATATTATTCTAATTTTAAGATATTTTATTTACCAGCAGCACTAGCGCCAGGGCCGGTTCTGATAACAAAATTACGTTAATCATACTATTGTTTAGAAATGTTTATTAAATCCAGGTTGAGAATTGAGCATTTTTAAAAATAAAACTGTTATGCTTATGTTGCCAGCTCAAAAAATTATATAATTTGTCTGTGGCATTGAACATTGCAACATTGCCGTTTTATAGGTGTTGTATAGTGATTCTCAACTTGGACAGTAGATTATTACTTTGCTTAATGCTACAAAAAGTTTATATTATATGAATTATATCATTAAGTATTTACGGGTCTACTTCATCTATGTACTACTGTATGCGAATGAAAGCGAATATTTAACAATTATTTACAATTTTAATCTGAGTGTACCTAATTTTTAAAGTTGTCATAATGTCTATTTAAAAAGAATGTATTTATAAATCTCAAAGAGCCTACATATTTGATGTATTTTCTTATGCAACTGTATTGATTATTCAAATATTCCAAAATATTAACTATCATTATAGGGATCACCATAGTCAATTTATCACGTGTCTACATAGCGACCTATCCATTTTTACTAAAGCAAATTTTTATACTTTTATTACAATTTTCATTTAGAATTAAAGTAATATAATTTTTCAAATTTTGAAATCAATATAAATATTGAAATCAATATATAGTAAGTATATAAATAAACATACCTTCCATATTTTAATTATATTATGACCTAACTGTAAATGTATAGTTACTTATATATTATTTGATGCGTACAGACGCTTTGTTAACAAAGATTTCATTCTAGTCATGGATTTAAATTTGTTATTATTAATACATCAGTTTGTTACTATAATATTTGTATAATGAATATTGATTTATATATGAGATTAAGGTAAAAACGACCTAGTACTGTACTTGAATCCCTTATTAACCTAGCTATTTTTGTAATAAAATTACTACAAAAATCTAATGAAAAGGAATCTTAGACGAACAATGGCTTTGATAATCATATCCCGAATAACGGTATACCTGATAAATTTAATCATATAAAATTATGAGATATATTTACAGAATAGCAGAAACAATAGAGATCGTAGTACTTATCTGTGTACGGTTTATATAAGATTACTATTTATTGCATACTATGGAAAAATGTAAAAAAAAAATATTACCACAAAATTATGATTGTAGTTTAGATGTAAGAGAAAATATATTTAATCGTATTTCTGTATGAAATTATATGTAGTTTTTATGTCAATGAATTAATTTGTGGATTTGATTTACTATTAAACATGACAGGTGAAACTACCCACATTCCTCCGTTAACATTTGTTCCGGTCCTATTTATTTCTTCCTCATACCAGTTTATCATATTACAATTATTATTAGATTATCATATATTAGGTACCAGCTTTTCTCAGTGTCCGTGTGGTTAAATGAAAATAAGAGTTAATGTATTATCAGTAAGTATACCGCGTATTTTAAATTAAAACGATTAACGTGATTTAATAAGGACACACACATCAGGTATTATTAAAAGTTCCTTCTGCCTACTCTGCTATTTATATAATACAGGGTGAAGCTGGTTTTATTTTGTTTGTGACTCGTTGCGCTCACGCGGTTTCGGTATAATTTCAATTGTTTTCAATATAGTGAATCTAAAAATAGTATTTGAGGCAAATCGTAGTGCATTAACACAAAATGAGACTGACAACGCGACAGGTTGTGGGATCGATTCTAATTCAAAGAAATGAAATATTTAATATTTTTATTTTCCCTAAATACACTTAAATAAAAAAGAAGAGGACTACAATTAAGTGAATTACGATTATTTACTTAGTTTCATGTATTTCTCCTCTTTTAGTTTAGTTCAAACGAGCGAAGCGGTTATTACAATTTTGACAGCTTTACTATAAAGTAACCTTAGCCTTAGATAACGTTATTTTCAATCTTTTTGGTCTTGTAAGATGAATTGCTACATTTTTAGCTATGATACACGATGAATAAATCCTTGAGATCAAACTTCGTAGAAGTAAAATATCCAAATAGGAGTCAGACTTATCTGTCATGGGTACTGTACAAATAATTTTGTTTTTATACTATACATTTATATAAAAATTACAAAATTATATTTTCATTTATCATTAAATGTGCTTACAAAAATTATAGACTATTTGTTATTAAGGCTAATTTTCGTTGAATATGTTTATCGAGATCTACAACATTTATATTTTACTCTATTATTGAACTTTTCATTTAAAATCGAGTAACGAAACGACTTGACTCATTTAAAACGCTAGAGATCGGGGGACACAAATTTTACCACTATTCTTGTGGTGTAAAAGTGTAAAGAACACACAGAACCTACCAAATTTCTATTATGTAATACGAAAAGAAAAAAAAAACATTGAATAATGTGACATACGTAGGGACAGAGACAAATCATTTATTGCGGTTCTGTTTTTTAAAGTACATTTCGATTACGGAAATGTAATAAATAAATTTGTAAAGTACTTACTTACAGATTTTAAATACTTCTTATCCTATTTCTTACTTATATTATAAGTATAATGAGTATGAAGTTATAAAAAAACGATTTAACAGGACATTTTATATATACTTAGTAGGTAACTCCTTTAGCAAGCGGACGCTCACGTATCTGCAATAGATGATATCTAATCTCACGTCTAATATAGTATCATATTATTATCATATGCATGTCTCTAGGCCTAGGCGACACATGGCGTCCGCGTGATAGGGGTACGTCATATCTAAAACAAAAAATATTTTATCTTCAAAGGATATTGATTAAAACAAATGTTTCAAATATAATTTAAGACCTTATGTGCTTCTCAATTCAATTATCCTTATTTTTTTTTTGTTTTAAGTAAGATTTTTTGTGACATCTTCTTATATAAGATGTATCCACAAATACAGTTATAAATGTATTCAAATCCAGTCACTACTAAGTCTGATCATCATTTTTTAATTTTTGCACCAATATATTGCAAAATATTTCGTGATATTAAAATAGATTAAATTAATATTAGGTAATACCCATAATACAATTTTTAATATCCTTCATACGCATGGTATTAGTCAAATGTTGTGAACCGGATTATTGATAGGTACAACGAAACCTCCTCTGTTTGTGACTAAAAAAGATCTGGCCATTCATACGAAGCAATCAAAGCAGTAAGGGAAAGAATTCGAAGAAATTCTGACGACTGATGAAGATAGCACCTAGAACCATGTCGACATTTTAGAAGATGACTTAAGAGCACTGGTCTGGTCATTTCCTAATTGATAGTTAAAAAATGGTAAAATCAAAACAACTACTTAAGCGCCACGTTAGGAAAGGGGGGAATCACCAAAAAAAATGTTTATGGATGAGAAAATCTTTACAATTGAAAATGATCAAAGGTATCAAAATATTGGCATAAGTACATCCGGATTATTTTATAATAATATCTAATAAATTGTAAATTAATTTTAATTTAATTTCATAAATATAACATAATACGTCAATGACACTTAAAGACCCTTAACATTTGAATGCAATCTCAATATATCTTATCATATTCTATCTTGTTATGATATCTTGCACGAATGATAGAGGATTTCTATTATATTATTCAGCTTTAGCCTTTATTACAAGCAATTAAAATTGAAAATTTGTTTAGAGGATTAAGACAAAGTCAGAATATGTAATAGTACCATGGTATATACCTACGTGATGTAGACAAATGATTCAATAAAGATATCGTGCACGTTTATCTACACTGTACCGTCTCAGTAGTCAGTACCCAGTACTCGCTGCTCGGTGTTTTCATTTGACAAATGACAACTGTGACGTGTGACATTTACGTTTAAAATGGTCCATTTTGGTGTAGCTTTGTGAGTGGGAACTAGTTTCAAAAGAATTACGCCATTATTAAGGATAATTTGTCAGTTTAAATTATCAATATTCACTAATTAGTTTTCTTTATTTTCAAAAATATATATATTAAATAAAAAATGATTAGCGGACGCGCCTTACACTTTGTTTTCAAAGTAGCTGATAGAACCCTCACAGCTAAATTCTACAGGGAAATTCTGGGTATGAAGGTAAGATTACATATCTATCCATTTAAACCTTTCCTGGGAAATTTCCAGCATTTTTGTTAAACCAGATTAATTTTTTAAATGAACACAATCATAAAACGCCGGTACGTTTAGAAATATTCAAGGTTACAGCAAACTAATTGTACCCGAGAACCAGTAATTTTCTAGAACTAATAAGTGTTCACGTAACTAAATACTTTATATTGTATTGTAAGTTATTTTAATTTCTAGGTTTTAAGACATGAAGAATTTAGTGAAGGATGTGAGGCTGCGTGCAATGGGTAAGATTTAGAAATAATGATTGAATAAAATTAAATCCATGTTACTGTGTTTCATTTTTGTGTTACATATGAGTATATGAATATTATAATATCTTATATTTAGCATAATACTATAAGATAGTGTAATGTTACAGGCCTTATGCTAACCGTTGGAGTAAGACCATGATTGGTTATGGTCCAGAAGATACACACTTTGTTGTGGAATTAACTTACAACTATGGAATAACATATTATGAACAAGGAAATGATTTCCTTGGCCTGACAATTCAATCCAGTGAGAGCTTGAAGCGAGCTGAGGCTGCAAACTGGCCAGTTAAGGAACAAAATGGATTGAAATATGTAGAAGCACCTGGTGGATACAAATTTTATATTATTGACAAACCTCAACCTGTGGATAATGGTAAGACATGGGCATATCTAGAGATATTTTCTGGTGGTGGCCTTGACTTTAACATGTATATTTAAGTAAACATTGTTTTCTCAATTTTTTGGGGTAAACTTTTTGGTAGTAAATTTCTGAGTTGAGCATGAAATTAAATATTTTTACCTTCATTTCTTTGCTTTGTTAACATGACAAACCATAGCATTAAATTCTGCTATGGTACTAGTAACACCTATGCTTTATTGCTTACAGGTGTAGGAATAGGGATGGACAAGTGGTCCATAAAAGTAGTTATCTGAATTATATTACTCAAATAATACCAACTTTAGAATAAAGTACTTTATTTTATAATTCACCATCAGATTAAATATTTTTAACAATTTTAAATGATTGTTACTAAATAAAGAAAAACAAGTAGTATGAGTTACTGGTCAAATGCTTGAATATTTTCACAGAGATGGCAAGGGCTCAAGTCCCAAGTATCAAACATTAGACAAATTATTTATAAGAGTATAATTTTGTACTTATTGATATAGTGTCCTTTTATCTCCAATCATCTTGGAAAATTTTATCATATTTTTAGATCATGTGATATTACATGTTTAGTTATACAAATATATTACACATCTGTACATGACAAAGAAAATTGTTTATCCCCTCCAGTCATACAAAGAAAGTATTTTTAAGATAATTAGGAAATTTGCTTTGTTTATTATTTAAATAACTTTTCTTATAAATTGAAATTATTAAAGTTTTATTAGAGGTTCTTGAAAATTTAAATAACATTATCATTTCTTGTTTTCATATGGATTTACATTTTTTTCTTGACTTTAAACATAACTCAATATCAGTATGTACTTTTTGAACCAAAAGAAGTTTAAGATTGCATAATTTATTTATTATTATACATGCATATTGTTTAACATGTTTCTTATTCTAGTATTCACTTTAACTTATTAATAATAATCCACATGATAATATATTATAAAGAATACAAAGTCAAATTAATAACTTCCTTTTTTTACAGAAGTTGGTTAAAAATACTTTGGTTTACTTATATTATGCTTATAATGCTTAATTTCCAGATCCAGTTGTCAAAGTGTCTTTGGCCAGTTCAAATCTGTCAAAATCCATTGCTTATTGGAACGGCTTGCTATCCCTCAAAATTTTTGAAAAGAATAATAAATCTGCCGTCCTCGGATTCAGTGAGGACCAAGCAAAACTTGAATTAATAGATATTGGTGAGTTCAGTAAAAAATTACATATTTAGTATTTATTTATCATTGTAGTGGCGCAAATAAATGCTATTACAGCTTACTAAAAATAAAAAACAATATATACCATATGAGTATTGAAGTCAAACAATGATAATTGTGATGTGTTGATATATGATATGATATGATGAGTTGTATGATGAGTGAACTCATCATAAAAGCAAACCCAATGCATACAAAAAAAAAATCACAACTTTACAATTTTATTCTTAAGCCGATAATGTCCAGCACTCGATGAATAATAAAAAGTAGTAAAGTTATGTATTAAATTGTTGAAATTCTATAAATAGATATCAAAACAATCAAAATCATATATCATATCAAAATGTTTTATTTTTATAATTATTTAGATTTTTTCTAATAAAACTACAAAAGACGGTAAGTCGCCACAATAATACGTAAGGCAAATCAGAGTGATTTACGTTACACATTGGTAATAAAACGAATTGATATTTTGTATTGTGAACAAAAATATTTTGTATTGTAAGTGTTCGACATATTTTTCTGCTATTTTTAATCTCACATTTTTCAAATTTGTTTTAATACTAAATTTTAATTTTCTGCAGAAGTATGATATTTACAATATACATATTTCTCAATGTTATAAAAGAATGTCAAAATCTTTCATCATGCCTATATTATAAAACCAGTTTTTCTTCTGGAATCACTCCTTTCTCTTGAAAGTGTTGCACAGGGTAAACAATATTTATAAAAATCCCCCATAAAGAATTAAATCAATGACCATCACATTTACGGTCAGATGCTGTCTCAGAGCTCAGTGGCGGCCAAATACCATTATTCCAATTAAAATGTTTGTAATATTTCAGCAAAAATCTTATTATTTCTTTTATTTACTACAGGGGAACCAGTAAACCATGCAAAAGCATATGGCCGCATCGCCTTCTCTTGCCCATTTGACCAACAACCCATAATTGATCAGAAAATTCAGGAGGCCAAAGGGAAGATACTGACACCGTTGATCTCTCTGGACACTCCTGGCAAAGCCACTGTCAGGGTTATCATCCTGGCAGACCCTGATGACCATGAAATTTGCTTTGTAGATGATGAGAGCTTCCGTCAGCTGTCCCAAGTCGACCCGGCCAGTGATGCCGATTTGGACAAGTACATAAAGTCTGATAAATCACGCTAATTTATATATTTTTTTACCAATTGTATTGTCTTTTTTTAATGTATTACTTGTAAACACATAAATGCCTTTCAAACATTTACTTTTAGTCCCATCAAGTTCAAATACTTCTATAGTCCGATAATTACTATACAAAGTTTTTGAACACAGGCATGAGTCAAACTCACGCATGTACAGCCGTGTGAATAACATTCAATATGCAAAATTGATTGTCAGTTCACTGTTCTATAATTTATAAAGTTCTCGTCGAGCTATATTGTACAAGTTTACTCTATCTGAAGTACTTATATCTGAAAGTATTATATGTTGTCAACTAAAATTTTATTATAATAAAAAATTGTGATACTTTATTCATATATATATATTATTTAAAAAATAATACGCAAAAAATATCATGCTCAAGTAAAAAGTAGAAGCTGTTTTCCAAAATAAAAATTTAATACAGTTGTTAATATTATATCAGTTTAAAGATAAAAAGTATAAAATTTCAAATATTTTGCTATGGTAACTCATTCTTCTTCATCTTATATTTAAGTGTATCATCGAAATATTAAAATTTATTTAGATTTAAGTTCTTTGTCTATGTGAATATCACATCGGTGGAAGTTTTCTTACTTAGCATTCCTGATATTATTATTATTATTATATTGTTATACTTATTTTTTATATTATCACGAATTTAATTATGCTTTTTCCGCATATTTTCGTTTCTTATGTTTATCTTTAAAAATATAATAAATGTTTCAATAATGATGTTTCTTTTTTTATTGGAAACCAATGTTCGTCCATAATAATTTCGCTTCATCGAAAGAAGTCAACGATATTATCCAAAGACTAATTTTATTTTTTAAAAATACTAATATCTACATATATATTGTTATAAAAAAAGAATTTATATTTTGTACGTGTACTCATAAACATGTGTGCTAATAGCTACATTGTATTTAAATAAATTTTATTTTCTATACTTTAACTATTCGAATATGGTTTTTTAAAATTACCTAAAACTACTATAAGTTCACGTTTTTTTAACTTCATCTATATTCTGAAACAATTAATTTATTAATAGACTAGCTGAGCCCGCTCGAATCACTCGCGCGAAGTTTAGTGCAGTCACCTGTTGACTTAGAGGGAAAAATTCATACCGTCGGACAAAAACGTAAAATAAAAGAAAATGTAGCCTATAACCATCCCGGGAAATCAGGGAACAACTCAAAATTCCACGACAAGCGACTCTGCCGTTTTGTAGTCTATAGACAGACACACGAGCAAACATTTGTTTTTATAGATACAGATTGTTTAAAATGTGATTTTTTATTTTTCTGGACTTATTCGCTTTGTTCACTCAAGAAAAAAAGCTAACTGCGAGCGCCTGTCTGTCCACATATCATCATTCTAACTACGACTTACAAACGTTCTTGCTTGCTTGCTAGGTCGGCTCGAGATGTTCAATCTGCTGAGGCATCTGTCAATGTGTACAGCAGACTACATTTATGGAATTGAATCTACAACCACTACGCTTATGTTATTATATTGAAACAGACATTTTCCAACAGTGCGACGACGGCATATCAGGACTTGCAGATCAGTAACAAAATAATGTTATAGTATAGTCTTATATAGCCCATAGTTTTCATGAACTTTTTCACTCTACGTAACTAACTCTACGTTTAAATATTTCTGAATAATTTCGTAAATGACATATTTCATTTAAAAATTGAAACTTGTCGAACAACTAAAAGTTTTTCGAACAAACCAAAAATGACAACTAATGACATCGGAGTTCACACTGACATGTTTTATGATAACTGATTATTTTAGAAATAAATACCACGAAAGATAGAGAGAGAGAAAGAGACTTCAGAGTTAATATACTTCCTTGTCCACTTTCCTTTTAATACCAAGACAGTGTCAAAACAATACAGTGTGTTGAGTGGAGGAACATAACGCGAATGCGAATGTCAAAATTTGTACTTGATCAGGCAATCAAAAAATGTAATTTAAATATTATCATTCCTTCAAGTGACGATTAAATCCACAATCATCGCATGTTGTTATAGTGTAATACCTAAAGTGTATAGATATAATAAAAATAATGAGCCTGAGGCCAATCGTGGCGCAGGGGAACAAGCGTGTGACTGTAAACACGACAGGTTGTAAGTTTGATTGCCAATCGAGGAAATAATTAATATATGTAATATTTACATTTTCCCGTTACGAAGCAAACCACGGCATCGATTCAATACGATTGAAAACTTCTATGTGTGGGATACAGTGTAAAGGAAAAATATAATATTTAAAAAAAATAGTGTCGTGTGAATACACCTTAACATCGCATGTGGTAGCTAATAAAATATAAATCGTGTTACGGCATTGCAGCGTGCGGCAAACGGGTTGATCGTATCGACCAAATAGATCCCCACCACACTAATGGAAATTTATTGTCTAAATTTAAATATATTTTTATATTGTAACATAAATTTTTGGGTGATAAAGTGGTTTATTTGAAACATTTTAACCATAACAGGCGCGATAAAAGATTTTATTTTCACGCTTTGTATAAGAAAAGGAAAGCTGAAATAAATAAATAAATAAAGAGATATTGAGCGATAAATATTGGCATTATTGTTTATATCTTGGTGAATTTTCAGAATTTTCTTTAAATAATATAGAATACCTTCAGAGCATTCCCCCTTTTTTGCCGCCCTAAAAATCCCTTAATAAAATACCTAAAGACAACAAATTATGGTTGAAAACATTAAATATTAGGTAATTATAACAATCTGTACTATTTAAATCTCTTTATTATACTATAGAAAGTGTAGAACTATCGTACTAAGTAGTTTTAACTCAATTGATTTTATCTAAAAGTGATTTCTGAGATACTTTCTACTTTGGCTCGGTGATCTATCGCCGCAGATAACCGCCTCCGCTCCCGATACGATAGTATGATAAGGCTCGTAAGTGGGTGGTGGGTAGTCGGCGAATAGCGAAACTACGGTATCGCGTGCCGGCCGCCGTGCCTGTTTTGCTGCTCGATTGTCATGGTTTCATTTAAAATATGGCCTCAAATCTCGTATTTTTATACGACATGTTTATTTGATAAAAATAGCTTCAGTATTAAGACACACCGTACATCATTTGCCGCTGAAATTTAGGGGCATTGCGTATTGAGTGGCGTAACTCAACGCCGCGCTTTGCCTCGACAGCAGAAAATAAAAATATTAACTATTTCATTTGAAAACTTTCATTTCTTCGTCCTTCGCTCGTCATGGAATCGAACATGATATGAAAAAATTAATATTTTACTTATGTATTTTTATTATAACTACAGAAAATGCGGAAATTCTGCTTCGATACAAATAAACATTTTCAAAGCCTAAAACTATATGTACATAAGTTGTTATCTATAATAAGGTGAAATAATTATTTATGATATGACTATTCAATGACTTACAAATTCTATTACTTATTGAATATTATAATTTTACCTATACAAAAAATTCAATAACAATTTTCAAAGATTCTAATTACTAGGCCGCATACCTTGAAAGTTATTTATAAATGTTTAATGATGTGCTTAAACTTCATGAAGTTTAAAGCACTGCAATTAGAGCATGAAAATTTAATTTTGAGAACAAATTACGAATAAATTTAGCTTTTGGAAAATATATAAGAGTATAAGGTAGGATATATGTTGCATTTAGGAAAAACTATGACTAAACTAAATTTTAAGCTATAGGAATAGCATATTTTTGATTATCAGCTTTATATTCTACATTAAAATATAGATAATGGTAAAAGAAAATTGATCAAATAACGTAAAACAATTTATCCTCGTTCTACATACATACAGCAGTCAGCAAATAAGCAAAAATAAATTCATTTGAACCAAAAAAATTATGATTATTTAGAAAAATTATCTTAAGGTTTGAGATGGAAAATAATATTTTAGAGTTTTAAAAAAGATTGGAGTTTTCCGATTGTATATTTAATAGGTATTTAAGCCAAGATAACTGGTAGTTAAGATATAGTAGGCCACCGAATTCAGCGAGCTCAAATTATTTTAATTCTTCTAGAACGGAAGGATAATTAAGAATCATCAGAACAGAATCCATTGTCATATGAAAAATTAGTCGCAGGATATTTTGTATAAATGTGAGCCATATTTTCAAGGCTGTAAAAGCTATTTCGAGAGCTGTTTTAAATCTTGACTCTATGAATGCATTTAATTAATGCAAATGCACAGCGACTCTAAGTAATGTATTTCTTTGTTGTTATTCCAAGAATATACTAATATATACTATACTAGTAAATAACGAAAGTATTACTAGGTAAGATTATATATTGTTCGAGATGTATTTAATATATACTATCGCAACGATCGATCGCTAGAGGTGAATATAAATAGGTAGAAACATTTAGCAGTAAGATACTATACAGTCTTAGTAAAGACAATCATTGTACGTTACGTACGTATCGTGTTACGCTAGAAAATATCAGTAAATTAAGTATATAAACTTGAAGGTTGTATATACTACACGATGGGCTATACTACAGCTTTTAGTTAAACGAAGACACACACGAAGTCCAGAGCGGGTGTGCGGCCGTGGTATCACGTCGATAATAGATCCGCGAATAATAAATTTCATCGTAATCGAGAAAGTCTGATCAATCCGCTCCCAGGGCGGGCGGAGGGCGGAGGGCGGCGGACGGGCGCGTGCGCGCGGCGGCGGCGGCGGCCGGGCCGGCAGTGCGCGAGTCGCCGCCGCCTGCCGCGCGCCATGGCCGCGCCGCGCGACCGCTGAGCTGAGCGACCGCGCCTTCACCCTCGCCCCACGCCCACGCGCTGCCAGCTACCAGGTACCGTACCGAGTCCCTCCTGGCAGCCCGCGCCGCGCCCTCCATGTAGCGCGCACCGGCCGCACCGCGCGACCGCGGGACGTCGTCGACGGCTTCTGTGATCGTAATCACCGTGTGTTCCACTCTCGACTGCTCTCATGCTCTATTGGTTAGTTCATACCATTTATATGTATCTAGTCTTGCAGTAAGCCGCCGCCGCTTCGTTAATTCATTAGAATAAACAAACAGCACACTTTTCCTTTTATAGCTGGCCAGTTCTTGACGACGATGTAGATGTTGTTACATAATGGACGCTTAGACGAGCCTAGGTAGATCTTGTAACAGTACAATATATCAATTAATAATAGAATAAGTTGCTACGCTTTGTAATTTAACTTTTTTCTTTTAATGTAAATTATATATTTTCAGTCCTTTTCAATAGTTTTATTGTTCGACGTTGTTATTAAAGGATATTACAACCTTAAGTTTGACCTTTTGCTTGAGGTCACACGCGATACAACGACTTTGAACATTTATTAAAAATTAGATATATGGATAAATATTATACTTAATACGCAGACGGCAGAGTAGGCAGAGGGAACCTTGGTGTTAAGACACTCCGTTCCCCACTTTCTGCCGAATTCTGGAGGCATTGCTTGTTGAGTGGCAGAACTCAACGCCCTTTGCCTCGACACCAGAGCGAAGAAATGAAAATATATTTACAATAAATAAATATTTCACTTCTTCAAGTAGAGATCGAACCCACAACCGTCGCGTTACAGTCACACTCTTGCGCTGCTGCGCCACGACGGCCTCTTAAATACTTATCATTAATAATAAAAATAAATATAATAAAATTTAAGCATTTTTGTAAAATATTTTTTGATGAATAAATACAAATAATAAATATTACACAGTATATTATAAATTACAAACAAAACAATATTTACAATGAAACATTGCCAAATAAAATATCCCGGTGCAATTAGCAAAAAATATTTTACACATTTAAAAAAAAAACTGAAAATGCAACATAAATTAAAGAGTACAATGCAATGAAAAGCAAAAAAAGAGCATCACAATGATGCAGTGGAAACCATCGAGCCACAACAAAAGGAGCTGAACGTCTCGGAGTTTCCACTTCGGACATGCGCCCCGAAACCACCTCGGGCGATTTCTACGCTACGTTTTTGAATTAAGTTTTACTTTTAATTTCTCAATATTATATACGTTTAAAAAGATTTTAACTGTTCAAATATTTTATTCGGTTTTTATTTTAATTTGAAATGACTTTTGCTGTAATAAATCAATCGGATTAAGACTAAGGCCATTTAGATATATTACGCAAATGAAACAAGCCGTAATAAATTGATAGAAGAAATTAAATATTAAACCTGAGAGAACCATTAGAAACACGACAGTTGAAAGTAACATACTTTAATAATAACAAATTTAATATATTTCATCGCAGTCACACTAACTCTCAAATACTACTATCATTAAACAATATATAAGATAAATAAATCTCATGCTAATACACCATTGTAATGTAAATGTAAATTTTCCGCATTTACAATATATAATATAAACAAAGAAATGATACGTTGATTGTGATAAAGTGCAACGACTCTTGATTCTTGAGCAGTCATGTTTAGAAACACGTGTTTGACAGCTGCATCTCAATTGGAGGTCGAGTAATGGAAGCTAATTGACGTCTCATTAAGGTAATGCCACCCATATCTAGAGGATATTATTCTCGTACGTTACGATCAAATGCGAAGTATGTAGACTTGTAGAGCCAATGCCACAGATAACTAACTGCTTTCTGATGTAGATAATTATACATTAGTATGTATTTGCTTTTTAAAATATTTTTTTTTTTTTTATATTTTGCCATACTTTTCGATTAAATTTTAGTGTAAATAAAATAATATACATATACGTATAGGTTTCTGTTTTTGTGACGCTTATATTGGAATAATGTGTTTTTTCTAATATATACGCACAAAGGTCCATTAATTATTAATTGACCATATCTGTACTAGAGTAAAACAAAAATGTGAAAAACCTGACTGTACCTAATCGAAAAAACATGGAACGAGTAATGCATGAAAATGGAAAAAAAAATTAAATGTTCACAAAAGTCAACAAAAAATCTTATACTCGGCTGATTGAGTAAAATATTTTAGTAATCGACAAAGTTAAAATTTTATTGGCTATGATATGAAGAAATACTGATTCTTCTTTATGTCTTGATTGAATGATTGATTCAATGATTCATGGAATCTATATGAGTATATAAAATGCAATATATCTTTACAAACAAAATACCTCCGTATAGCCTTAACGTCTTATTTATTATGTTAATCGATGCTCTAATAGATATATATATAAGTAAATGCTACTGCGCATTGTTTACCTTGTACGAGTATGTGATATTATTTACTCAGAACTAAATACACGTTTCTATTTCTTTCTCCGCAATTTTGGATGCAGAACCGTCAAATCTTGCTAGTCTTCTGATCTCATCAAATTGGTAGATTTGTATTGCTGTCACTTTCTCTTGACATTGTGGTAAGTACCAAAATCAAATGCAGACCTCTTATCTCTTACCAAACCTAAGTCACCTTCACGATGTATACCGTACACAGTGGACTAGGTAGAGGAAACCTAGTGTCAATGCATTCCGTTCCGTGAAGCCTAAGTAGTATAAATATTTCCTTCCTCAATTTACCCAAGATTCCAATTCATTTTATATATAAAACCAATACCAAAAATCTTTTGAGTAACTCCAGGGCGTGTTGCTAGTAAAGTAAAAAAAACCATCTATCGTGACTTCAATTATTAAATCCTGCTATTTACTGTCCCCTCTTCCATTATAAATTTAAACGTTATGGGCTTTAAATGTCGACAGGTTACAATTGCATTTATTGCAAAGCGATTTTGGTTTGATTTAGAAGACATGTAATGTACCGTAAGTAAAATTGCCTTAACATTTGTAATATATTATAATCTTTGATATATTTATAAAATTTTATCGATCGCTTTACAGATGCTCATTTGAATGCAGACTTTTCTTAAAACAGTAAGTACCCTAGTGTCGAATAAGAAAAAAAGAATATAAAAAAAAATTAAAAGTATTTTTTTTATAATGTTTCAGTCCTCCACCTTTATTATTTCAAACTAAATAAAAAAGGTAGAGAGAGAGAGAGGCAATACTCGTTTACTATTTGTAAATACATGGATCCGTCACATGTTGTGTACGGCGGGCGAAGCTGAACGAAGCTATGATGCACAGAATTTTGCCAAATTTTTGCGAAAATTATTATTATTATTATTATTTAGGATTAGGGTAGTCAAAGTTCAATATGTGCGCGTAAATTTCAAAACGCCCCACAGCTTAACTCTACATTTTGAGCATTTACTCAAAAACTATAATCATAATCAACACCAAGCTACTTCGCTGGTATCATCACCGCGTCGTCCACAACGTTCTTGCGAAATTTCAGAGCTGTAGGTTTAACGATCTAGGAGTAGGAGGTTTTCTTTACAAATATTTTACACTTAACAACTGAAACTAATTAGGACATGATCTTATTAATTTCTTTTTCTTAGATATCACTTTACTTTATTAAGGCTTTGATTTTTTAAGATTTAACCACAAATGTATAGTTTTCAGACTTTTTCGTGAACTAGTGCAACGTGTAAATACTACTGCTAAATTTCAGAAATCAAGGTCAACCGGAATCAAAAAGTATAAAAATGTAGAAATATTATACAATTTTACTGTGATAAAGGCTCTTGACACAGTCAGAATGAGTGACGGACGGATGAACAACAAATGGATCTTATAAGTTTTCTTTTTTGCCCTTAAAAGGCAAGGGAACTCTAAAAAATAACATTCGAAAAATTTTAATTGATAAGTAAATCACGAAAAACCATTACAAATTTGAAGTTGATTTCATATAATATAAGTGCATACGCTCACAAAATTCGTCGCCAAATTTAATCTCATTTCACTCCCTCTCCCTATTTCAGTTATTGGTACGGTACCCTCGGTGAACACCCTCTGACTCACGCTTGACTGATAGTAAAATGGTTCAAAAGTACTTTGAAATATACACTCATAACGTTATTTCAGAATCTTATAACAATCCACTATCTCCAACATATTACATTAATAATTCAATATAGAATAGTTCACTTAAAGGAACATATCAAAACAAGTTATTGAATTCTTGGCACATAGATAGAGTACGCGAGAGTGCCGATTTGCGTAAATACTATTTGTAAATTTAACAGTCCCAGAATATCTTTATTAAGACAATGTTGCTAAATGTAAATGTACATAATGAAAAAATAACGCACAGTCATTTTATTACTATCATAAATTCTCCTTCATTGGAAAGGGAATCAGGTCTGTTTTTTTACTCTTCGCATTTCAATTGTAATGTTGAATCGTAATCTGCCTGTACACCAATTAGACTTTAGATATAACAACTGTGTGTATCATATTTTATATCTATAAGAATTATATTGACCATATACGGTGTTACTAGTAACTAGAGAATTTAATCCCCGGCCTTTTTCCAATCCCGGAATCCCGGGATTGTGTAACAAAAAAATGGAATCTATAAGAGTTCCGGATTATTTTACTGTTCGTTTATGTGTGTTCATTCGTCAAAATAACTCTCAATGTCGTCTCCGACTCGCACTTGACCAGTTTTTTTAATGTTTATATTAGAATATAATATACTATAATTTTAAACTAAATAAAATAATATTTTGATTGGGCGGACGAAGTTTGTTTATTTATCTGTAATGGCTCAAATTGAAAAGTCATGTTTTTTAAACAAGATATATAAGAATATACCTATATAAAGTCCAGAAGACTCCAAATAACTATGAAGAAGGCATACGTATGATGAGTAATTTTGTGAATAGTTTTTGCAAAATATTTTCATACTTAAAACTAAGGTATGTAAAAGATGAATCATGTTTATTGCTTGAAGTTACACGTCTGCACGTTTTATAACATGAGATAAACGTAGTATCTGTACAAATAAATACATACAGTGAGTACACAGACAACATTAATTTTGAGATTACATAGAAAGTGATTCAAAGGCAGTCCAGAAGTAATCTATTAAACGATTCATTTATATTTATCTATCTTATTTCTATTTTTATTATTTTCTAAAAAAAAAAATGTAAGCAGCTCGAGCTCAGTTGTAAATATACGAGACATGTACACGTAACAAGGCCGCCGTCATTATCCTCTCGGGTGCCTCTACTCGAGTCCACTTATCTCAATTATCTAAAGGTGGTTAAGCCCCAAAATTCCCTCATGATTCTGAAATTTACAACACGAGAAGAGATTTTAAACGTTTTCTTATCTCTTATCAGATGATGATAGAAGATGGTGTGCGGCTGTCGTTAGTCAGGCAAATTAAATGGTCTGCGCTAATTTGTATAGTATATAGTGTATGATAACAGTGTTCACTGAATAGTGTACGGCCGGTCAGGACGAGTCGCGTGGGTATCGCGGCATCAATGGTCATATCTTCATGACGCCCAGTGCCACATGGAACTGTGTGGTTAGTTAGTCGAGGCTAGTATCGATGCTGTACAGCAATAATATTCACTACAATGGTTATTTTATTCGATTTTCATACATTCATATCTATTTTCAGGACACAAATGACATCCGTAGATGAATTTGTCATTTCATCAGCATGGCTTATCAAGGTATTTCTGTTGAATATTAAAAACATACATTATTATTACAACCTTTTTATATTAAAGTTAACAACATCGTTATAGAACAGCCCTGTTATTTGAATGAAATATTAGTAATATATTTGATTTTTTTTTTTAAAATACTTTGTGTGTATGGACACCGTAACGGCGTAGTTGCGTACATCTGTTCTGTGGCAGCACAGTAATGAGTGTGGGTTCGATATCTAATGTGATTATCGTGGAGACGCGATGATGGTACCCGGAAGAGAACTTGAAGAAATTGAAAAATATTGCCAGGCTCTTTCCATTTAAAAATAAATAAATCGAAAATAAGTTTTATGTATTAACATCAGCAGGCAGCGACGTTCAATAATGCTGACAAAGCGTTATGCTTTATATTCAGTTTCTCGTTGCACAGAAGTTGCCGATTGATTGCTTCCGACCACTCAGCCGTATTGACTGCATAATGTATATTACTTTTCCGCAACATTTATGGGCTCGTAATAATCTGTCTTCAGAAGTGTGATAAAAAAAAATCACAGACTGAGTGAGAATGCATTATATTTTGGGTTCAGTGTAGGATTTTAGGATTAGAATTAGTTTAGGTGAAAAGTAACATTGCATAATGTAAAATATTATATTTCAAATAAATTTTCAACCACTATTTTACTCCTTTTGGATCGGATTTTCCAAAACTCTTTACGCATCCAAAATAGACTAGAGACTAGAGAATAGGTTTTCAAGGTTTGGTATGTCAGACACCTTAAAAATCGAACACTACGTTTTTTTGTTATCATTATAAAAAGGTTTTAAAAATGTAACCGAGGTTCAAATCTTTTTTCTATTATTTATTTTAAGATTCACCGTAAGGATTTTTACATGTGCACTAAAAAAATATCATCAGATCGCCACCTGTCTATGTCTGTTTTTCTTATCTCCAGGTTGATATTATTTCCAACAGGTCTCGAAGCTCAATAATATAATATTTTGGTTGGCATAATTGAAAAGTCATATTTGCTTCTTAGGCCAGTTGTGACACAGGGGCACACTGTAAACGCGACAAGTTGTGGCGTTCCCAGTCGAGGAAATTAAGTATTTAATATTTCGAATTTATTCGCTCTGATATCCTGAATACGGCGGAAAATGGAGACAAAGGAACATAGTGTCTTAACACTACGTTCCCTCTGTCTATCCTGCTGTGTGCGGGATACAGCGTAAAGCTGAAAAATAAATCTATGAAGAAATCTAAAGATTCATTTTAGACTTTCGAAAGTTTATTCAAATAGGATGAAATATACTAACAATATAACTTATTGATCTAAAATATTATTTCTATTGGCATTCACTTTCTAACCATTGGCATATCATCGCGCCTCTAAGTTGTATCTGTATCTGCTCTGAAACACTTAGAGCTACTCATAAACATTGGATTTACTGCATAAATAAACTGTGTAGTAAGTAATAAAACGTGGTATTCGCTGTTTGCAAACACCGTTGAGTGTTTTAATGCGTAAATTGGGCTTTGGTTAGAATTTAATGAAGCTACATCGATTGATTTTTATTTATTTTTTCACGTCGTATTCCACACAAGAGGGAAGACAGGAACCTAGCGCTGAGAAAATCTGTTCCCCATTTTCATTCATCAAACACTTTAAAAATGTTAAAGATATCAGTAGTGACATATTTATCTATATTGGCTGTATATTCAAATATTATAGGTTACACTTTTTATTTAAATAAAGAGATGCATTTATTATAATATAATCAACAATATATATTTATTTCTTCTAATAGAATCCTAAAGAAATTAACGAATCTGTTACTTCAGCTGTTGCACAAATGCTATTCGAATCCGATAAAGTATTGCGCCGTCATAGCGCCAATCTTTTTTGCCTGTAAGTAATTTACAAATCACTTAAAGGCAAAAAAGAGATTTAACTAACTTACTTTATTCTAACTCACTATAAAACATTTTTTTTTTTTTTTTGTTTTTTAGTTTTTAGTTTGTAGTTTAATATCAGCATCGCGCTATAAAAGAGAATTTAATAATTAGATATTACTAAATTATTCGGAGTTTCTTTCTTGAAAAACAATTATCAGAATTTAGAAATACTCTATGATTTTTATCTTTGTTAATCTATATACTCGTACATATAATTACAGACTATGTAGTTAGGTAGTCCGTCAGAACCCTTGTTTATGTTTTCTTATCATCGAGGTATACCAATGTTAATATTATTCAGAGCTAAAGCTAAGTGATGAAGACTAAGTTATTTCTTAACATTATACTGAAATATATAATATATAAAATTACACCGCGATGTTACTGTAACACTTTATTTTAAAACATAGGTTACGTTGATCTAGTCAAAAAATCAACACCATGTATACAATATTAAAGTTGATATGAAATAATAATTAAAATATTAACTAACTTTTAGACATTCATCACTTATCACCAGAACTGATCACACGAAAGTGCAAAGTGTTGGTCGGTCCACTTTCCATAGAATCCACTAGTTCTAGTTCACCACGACCACGCGTTCACCATATAATATTATAATTCATCTTGTGGAACAGCTAATGTGCTAATGTGGCTCTTATGCATCTTAACGATCCCGTCGCGTCAATCGTTTAAGGTATTTTGTGCTGAGTGCTTGTCGTGTTTAACGAGAAAGCTGAATTGTTTCTCTTGCTTTATTTATCTAAGTGGCCTATCTACCTGATTTCAATCAATAGTTCTCGTTTAACGTTCCAATAATAGGTGCCCATACATTTTAATAGATTGTACACGATATTGTAATTATTTATTTTACCTGCCATTTAACTAATGATCATGATGATGTATTGGTCAAATTATTTTATTTATAATGTAAATAGGAGGGCAATTGATACTGTCACGCATATACTATGAATAAGCTATTACTAATATTCAATTTTCCCAGGTGTCGGGGGCGCAGCGCGGGCGCGAGCGGCATGCGGCCCCTGCGGCAGACGCCCATGGAGGTCGGCTAGCGGCGCGCGCGCAGCCCCCGCGCCCGCTCCCCCCGCCCCGCCCCCTCGACAACATGGAACTCGGGGACGTGCCGCGGCACAGACCCCTTGCCTTCGATAAGGTAATTTTATTTTTCATTGTTAAATGTCAAAATATCCATTTATTTGAACATCTTGAAATTGTGAAGTGATTTAAGTTCAGTTGGTACTCTCGAAACGTCATGTTTGAATAACTGAAGTGGCCTTATTTAGGTTCAGGAGAGTTTACAATCAATTTAGTTTTTACTACTATAAGAAATACTTACTACTACTAAAAGAATAGCTAATATATATATATTAAAATTTAAGATTACATAGCCTATATATATTATGGTGGGCATTTAATAGTACAATGAGTCTGTATGCCTTACGTATCACGAGGTATATAATATTTTTATGGTATTGTGTTGCAATCATCGATCTCTCTGACTAATTGAATTCATAATAATTGCGTCATGCTCTAGTAAAGTAAGATTGATTCTGAGATTAGACCTAGATACATCCATTTTAATATAGATTGAATCAATTATAATAGAATTTCAAAGATTTTAGATTTTTAAAACAATTAGCGATTACTCGTGGCGAGATTAGAATAACAATTAAGATATTTTCTATGAGCTTGAATTTCGCTTAAATTTGCTGAATGGCTTTTAACTTCACGATTCGTTCTTAGCAGGGTAACCAGAGAGAACGGGGCACCAAACCATGGTATCTGCATATCCCTTACGGCTCGTCCACTTTCATCAACCTTTTCATACATGCTCATGAAGAGTCTCATGCTTTACCCATGACCTTTCTGCAATATCATTAATATTGTGTGTTTTCGAAGGCCAACCGAAATCTCCCTTCGCCTATCTTACCACCTACTGTTGGTTCATAAATATTCCTGCCATTCTTTCATAACTTTTTCTTTTGACGTGCCCAAATCACCTGCGCACGTGCTTCCTCGTTCTCACTGCTATATGCTCACTAAATTCTTTAGCTAAACTGACTCCGCTTACCCGAAGAGATCTCGCTGACTGACTGACACCATCTCATCACATAGACTACTACTTCTCAAATATGTCTCTTCGTTGATTTTCGCAATTTTACTCGCATTCGGACGTAGATCATTATGTTCACACTCTTATTTCAATCACGCATGACGCACAAAAGAATGATCGCAAAAGTGAAAACTTGTTGATTACAAGGCAAGTACTCGTACTTTCAGATGTTATACAGCATTATGCATTACACTGTATAAACACTAAAGAGGTACATATTATTATGAAATTAACAATTAAAAAATTATGATGGGATAGTTAATGGTGTAATTCTAATGAATGTAATATTATTTTTCTAAAAAGTACGTAAATAAGTATTTCTTCTTTATTTTTCTGATATATAAAATGTTCCCTCTGGTCCGATTACACAAATATTGTTTTTATATATTATATTCACCACATTGATGTCAAAAAGATGAATAGCATATAAAAAGAGATAGAAAAAATGACACGTTTATAATAGAAAAAGCTGTCCCACATACACTATTAATATTTAATACTACATTTCAAACAAACTAATTATGAAGATTTGTCATAAATAATGAAAACCGAGAGAGAGAGAGAGATCTTTTCGGTTAATTCTGCTGGATACGATCTTCTATTACTCTACCTTTATTGCTATTGTAACGGGAGCCCCGGAAAACGGCGGTACAGAGAGAACAATACACACACTCACTTATAGTGGCCCGGGGACTCTGATTTACTATTGATTACTCGTGCACCGACTATACTAAATAAGATTTAGCAAAATCAGTATTAATTATATCATATTATTATAACGTATATATCAGTATTATATAATATTAGCAATCTTAAGTTTTATTAAGAGGCGTGGCGCTGGGGTACAAGGTTCTGTGTTCGTGCCACACAAGGGGGAATGAATCATTATTTATTAAAATTTTCATTTTTCTCTCTGACACCAAGGCGTAAAACCCGGCGTTGAGTTACGCCACTCAATACGCAGTGTCTCAAAAAAATTGTCGAAAATTGGGGAACGATGTGTCTTGACACTGCGTTCCCTCTATCTATACGGGATATAATGTGAAACTGTTTTGATTTTGATTTAAATATTGTAAGCTGTTCTAGACTGCAATCAGGCTATTGATCCGATGTGACGTCACCGCCTTCGCCTTCGCGTCCCCTTGGACAAATGAACTCGATCTACGCGTACAATTTTTCACCTGAAATTCTTTACATTTGTTGATTAAATCAAAAATATAATTTAAATGAAATATTCTTTGTTTACTAAAATTAATTACTTGCGTTTGACTATAATTATTTTGATAAGTCATATGTAGTTCATACAAAAAATATGAATATACTATGTGTTTTACAAATATTTATAATTTAAAGACATGAAATAAAAAAGATGGATATGTGGAAAAAAGATTATATTGTTATACAAAAATAAAAATATAAATAAAAAAAGTATTGAAATAAATACATTCCAAAAATTTATAACGAAAATAATACAATATTGTGAGTGATTTTACTAAAAAAATATATATAAATATGCGTCTAAGAGTTTCAACAATATGAAAACCGTGGACCGCTATGAGTCAGCTGGTTTTCCTTCTGCGCGTTCCTATCGATCCTCTTATTTTCTATCAGCGTTTGGTACTAAGCTATTGCGCATACAATATACATATAAATATATATTATAAGGTATACTATACCTACATATTTCACGTTCTTATGGTGCTTTGACCGGGAGAAACATGTAGTTTCGTTTTTTATAATAATCGATGTATTTGTTATTTAATTTAACACTTTAAAGGAATCGAACGATTCATATAATAATACAAAAATTATCTACATCTTTATGTATTTTTATTTTAAACTACATATAAATGACATAGTTTAAGGAATACTACATATGTTATTATATAACAGAACTCTACATAAATTTCCAAATGTATTTCTACAAATTGTATTAATGCATTGAAAAATTTTTTTAGTTAAAAATTTCCTTTTTTTAGTTAAAGTAATAGACAAATAAATGATAAAACCTATTAGTAAACATAACAATATAAATATAGATGAAGTAAATTTCAGATATTTACAAGAGTGGTTAAGGTACTTTTAACAGCAACTTTTTGATCCTCAAGTCCACAAGCGAGGGCTCTCGATGTATTTATAGAAAGAACGCTATGCATCATTGTCCTCGCTATTGTCGAAAGTCTTATTGAATCGAGAGACTCTTTTGATCATAAGAGTCAGCCTTGGCCCTCTTCATGGTAGTCGAGTACACACCCAACGGAACTGCTTAAGGTATCTGAACACTGTCGCCACTCCATCCTTCAGTTGTTTATATTTTCAGTTAAATTTAACATGCAAATATTTATTAGCATGATGTAATTTATAATATTCATATATAGAGAGATATTTCTTTTTTTTTCAGCTTCACGCGATATCCCGCAGAGTAGGCAAAGGAACCTAGTATTAGGACACTCCGTTGTCCACTGTCCGCCGTATTTTGGGGGCATTGCGTGTTGGATGGCGTTTTACCAGAACCGAGAAATAAAAATATTAATAAATAATAATTCATTTTCAAAGGGCCGATAATGTACATTTTTTATGTTGTATATGTTAATAAATTAATAAATTGTATTGAATTTGTTTATACTTATTTTTAAATCTCTTATCATGAGAATAATATTTTAAAAATCACAAGATAATAGATTTTTCTTTTCAGATGGAAAGTTTAATAAAGGAAATGCAAGATCCAGAGGCCGGCGTCCCAGTTCGGAGTCAAAAACTGTTTCTTAGCATTATACCTTCCGCTTTTATGGGTAAGATATTAAAACTTATATAAAAATATAGTTTGTATTTTGTCTGATGAAATATGATAATTTTGTGTTGATATTCTATTTGTAGGTTTCCATTGATATTTTTCGAGTTTTATAGAATAATTTATGACATTATTTTCAACTTCACGCCGTGTCCCGAACGTGTGTACCCTGTCACAGCAGGGTAGGCAGAGGGAACCTAGTGCTATGACACTCCGTTCCCCAGCATTCGCGATCGTTATATATTTCATAATGGGTAGAAAGTGATATATATATATATGAGTTGATGTAACTTTAACCTAGCCGTTTACGATACTGAACAACGTCTGCGGGGTCTAATTGCTAAATCAATAGTGAGCACATCTACATCTTGCGTCGGACGTTCACCGTCGCTCTCATCATTTTTAATTTTAGTTTTTTTTTTTTTACTTTGCCTTAATGTGACAAAGAGACTTAAAATTAATTATAGAATTTATATAAAACTGTGAAAAAAAATATAAATAGAAAATAAAATATAAAAATATGAATAGAATATACTCTTCTAAAGTTATATTAAGAAAATATCATATATGTATAAAATAAAATATATGGTAAAATTTTTTACGTTCCAGGATACGATCTTGTCGAATGGCTCATGGATCGATTTAATCTAGATGAGGCTAGTAACGGTGCGTATTTACACTTTCTACACACTCTTATATTCTATTTTGTTTTCATACATCTCTCCTATCTTTACGGACTGACTGACATTCATTTTTCATATTCTATTAGTACCTTCCTTCAATTAAAAATCTCTTGAAAAAGCTTTGATGTGTAGATTTTTCGCTACTTGCTAGTGTATCAGTAGAAAATTAAATGGGATCGCTTAGAGCTCAGTGACATGCAGATTCACGTATGTAAGCATATACGAGAAAAGAAACACATGAATTATTCTTTTGACACCAATCATCTGGGTGTTTTATCTTTGCTGCCACGACCATTAATGCTAAAAAATTGTTGTAAAACCACTGTTTTTATAGAAATCGTAATTAACTAGAAAAAATAAGCGTTAACTTTTTTTTCTATGAACATTGCAGGGACGTTTAAAGGTTCCTGAAATTTTTTCGTGAAGAAAATTTGATAATTTTTCATAATGATTTATCATATATATTACAATAATATGCGTATAGTCCATAATAAAGTTTAATATTTCTTTTCAGTTGAAGCAATAAACTTAGCCAATCAACTCTGCCAATACGGTTACTTCTTTCCTGTCAACGATTTAAAAAACCTTGTATTAAAGGATGATTCTTCTCTTTATAGATTTCAAGTGAGTACATTATCAGTACGTTTAGTATTGCACGATCTATATTATTTATGAAATTTTTCTTTCATTTTCTTCGTTTTCTAAATAAAATATAATTTTAAAATTTGTTCGTATATGTGGTTACGAATTTTCAAATACATTTGCACTAAATCTGTGCTTATATTCAACTTAGTCTTTAGTAACTTAGAATTTCAATATAATTTTTTTATGTATTTATTAATATTAATATAAATAAATATTGTAATAATAAAAAAGTAAAAATATTTTTTTTTATTTCTTGTACAATAATGCTTAAAATATTAATTATGTTTTTGTCAATTTAACATATCCTTTTTGGCTCAACAAAAAAAAATTAGTCATAACATATTAATAGCCGCTATCAAATTAATGAACGTTTAAATAGACTCCATACTACTGGCCGTGGCAAGGGCCGCGAGTCGCAGGGGCGGGCTCGAGCGCGCCCACGCTCGGCCCCGACAACGTGGAGTATGCAATATATCTGGTGAAACGTACGCTGAGGAATAAGCAGCGTCATGGCTTGGAGGAGTACGAGCAAGAGGCTCTGGCCAACTTGAAAAAGAATCTGGCTGCCAAATGGGACTTTATTACTATGCAGGCTGAAGAACAGGTTTGTGAGAGAGTATTTATATATCTTAGTCGTTAATGTATAAAAAATAGTCGTGGAAAAGATCCCAGTCGTAGACGTGTAAGGCATAATATTATTGATATTCGGTCCTCAGTTAGACAAACTATAGCACTTCGTTTAACAAACGTGATTTCTCTAGCATCGTAGGAAGAAAGAAGAGTATTTTTTCATTAGATTCTATATTTCTAAACTGAAGTACATAGGAGACATATATAATAGAAAATCGATAATAATAACGATTATCAGTCTGAGATGGTCGACAATTTGTACAAGTCCGCAGAAGTTTATATATTTTTGTATCTATTTTTATTTTATTTTTAACGAATAATTTATATATATAAATAAATAAATAAAAATGGCAAATAGGTTCGATTAGCAAAAGAGCGTAAGAAAGGTGACAAGATAGTGAGCGACAGTCAGGAGCGCGCGTACTGGCGGGTCGCGCGGCCGCCGCCGGGCTCCGTCAGCGCGCTGGAGCCCTGCCCGGTGCCGGTGCGCGCCCGACACCCGCGCCCCAAGAAACGATCTATACAACAAATTACGAGAGAGGTAAGTACAAATTGTAGATATGTTTATATACTAGCGGCCCGCTCGTGTTGAGACTAAACCCCGCGCTTTGCCTCGGCACTAGATCAGAGAAGATATGAAAGTATAAATTTTAATAAATATTTTTATTATTTCAAGTGGGGATGGAACCCACAACCAGTTACAAACCATAACTGCTTACAGTCACAATTGTGTAGCCCTGCTCCATGACTGGCCTCAACCACTTAATATTTGTGTTTTAATAACATTAAAATTTTAAAAACAATATCTATATATTCGAAACTAAATCATTAAAACAATTACGTTGCATCAATTTTATTAGACGAAAAACTTTATATTGTAATACCTTTTTTATTTACGAACCTATTTAAACACAGCACTAAATGTTAGGGGGGTGTTTGCCAAACTAGAATTTTATATTTGTGTAGAGATAGATAAACGAATCTATCTAAAAATAATAAATCCCGCACGTAGCAAGGTAAGTAGAGGGAACTTAGTGTTAAGATATTCCTTGTTCACTCCCCGCGCAATTTTAGAGACATTGCTGGTCCAGTGGCGAAACAAATTTTTGATTACAAAAAAAAAAACAAATAAATTTTCGTTTTGTAAAAAATAGTAAAAAATAGATAGCTAGCTTGACATTATGAATTCGTAACTGCGATAAAATCTTAACTCTTCTTCTTAAAAATAAACACAATATTCTTGAAAAAAAATTAATAAAAATATACACGTGTTTTACAAAAAGTGCAATTTAAAAGAGCGTCATTTAGACGCAGCTTACAAGAGCCGTCGTCGGGAATATGAGTATGCTTCAAATGAGCTCAGTGCTGAATGAATATTTACACTAAATGTTAAAAGAAAAGACACTAAAAGAAGATTTTTTAAGTTTTAAGTATTAGTGAATATATTCCGACGTATAATTATAACATATAATATGTCCATGGTTATATATTATAATGCGTGATTTGTATACAACTTAATAAGACAGTAACATTGTAATTGACAGTAATATTGTAAGCAAAACGAAGACAAAGTGATATGTCACTTTGTGATATGTGAAAATATCAAAATTGCTATACATTATATACAGCTTCTACCTGCGGCTGCGCCGGCGTGCTAAATAGGTTTCATAGATGTATTAACCAAAAACTCTCTTCAGCGTTATAATAAAATGTTAGTATAAACATATATTTTCGTGTTGTCTATATTATTATCCTGCGATTAATGACAATATTTGATGATTTCACCAGTATTCACGAGTCATCTTTAGGAAGTTGTAGTGCAAGAGCCCACGAAGGTTTCTGAGTTGGAACCGCTAATTTTTAAAACGAAAAAATAAAATTAAAATTCAAAATGAATTTGAATCGTATTTAAACCGAAAGTAGAGTACCTATAGTAGAATACCTAAAAATACTTTAAATAAAAAATATAATAAATTAATATAACATAACTAATTACAGATCGAGCATTTAAGAGCGAGCCTGGATCGTACGAGAGTGAAGACTTCAATTGCCCTCGAGGCCCTAGCGGCCTATTCGGAAACCTTCGCGCCGTACGATCCTTGGCTCACTCCACCGCAGCCTTCAAATCCATGGATCAGTGATGACACTTTCTTTTGGCAGATTAATAGTCCAATGTAAGCTTGCCGTAATTTATTTATATAATAAATAAAATAAATCAGCTTCACATTGTATCCAGCGCCTATCAGAATACGCAGAGGCAATATTTATAATATTTGAACAAGAGAAATACATTGAATATTTTGAATATTTCAGCGTGGAAGTGCCCAGTGACAAACGTGTGCAGCGCTGGGCTCTGTCTATAGAGGAATTAGTGTCAGATCCGACCGGCCTTCAAGAATTCACCAGCTTCCTACGAAAAGAATATTCGCATGAGAATATTCGATTTTGGTTGGCGGTCATGGACTTGCGGAGAAGTAGTATTAAACAAGTACCTAAGAAACTTGAAGAAATTTACGAGTAAGTGATTTTATTATAATAAGAGTACATTTCCTATAGCTTAAATATTTAAAAAAAAAAAAACAATTTAGCTATTATTTTAATTTTGCTTGTTAGTTAAAAAAATTAAACCTTTTGATAAAATTTAAATTTCTTTCAGTCATGATAACTTATGATACATACAAACACGCAACCCAAAAAAGTATAATATTTTATCTTTTACCTTATTCTCGTGATGCATATGATAATGCTGGTTTTCCACAAAAATCTAATCTTTTTGAATACAAATAACCCAATTTTAATGTTATCGCCAATTTAAGGGGTTTTTTTAATCTTTATTATCACGATTTTATTATTTAACATCAAATAAAATCAATAAATACTTATTATATAATTAGTAATAAAATATACAAAACTATTTTATTAAAGATACTTTATCTTTACAATTTTACACAAAACATATTATTTAGCTAATTATAAAACAAGAAAAACTAAAAAAAAATTGGTTTCAGGGAGTTTCTTAAAGCCGGTGCACCTTGTGAGATCAACATTGACGGTGCGACCGCGGAACGAGCAGTGGAAGGTATTCGCAGCGGGTCCCGCTTCGCGCTGGACCACGCGGCTGAGCATGTATACGGCTTGTTACTGAAGAAGGACTGCTACCCACGTTTCATTCGGTCTGATCACTTCCAAAGACTCTTGGCTGAAGGACGAAATGTTTACCAGAAAAAAGCCAAGTAAGATTTATACAGACTCAATCGACTAAAAATTTAGTTTGTTTTTTTATATTTTCGTCGATTATATTAAAATTGCATTGGTATTTGTTTGCCTACCATATCAATTAGTTTAAGAATGTATTTGTATATATATATATATATATATATATATATATATATATTATACATAAAGTAATTATACAGGTTTTTCAACTTCGGTGGTCAAGTAAAGAAGAAACCTGGCTCAACCTCGGGCGGTGGCGCGTTGGGGCGGCGGCGGGGCTCCGACCGCTCGCTGTCGGGATCCGCGCACGAGCTGGCGGTGTGCGCCGCGCAGCCACGCGTGCCCGACCCGCCGCCGCACAGCCACAGCCAGTCTAACTTATGTGATATACCGTTTAGGTGAACAAGTTCAAATTATTTGTTTTCCTATAATGTTATAAACACTTTCATCACATATTATCTTTATTTTTAATTTAGGGATCCCCTAGACGACGACACAGCAGACGTACTGCCGTGGGAAAATTCATCTCGAGAAAGCTCCTATGCGGCCAGACGACGGCAAGATTCTACCGCTGACTCTGGCAGCTCGTCCTCCGACGTGAGCGCCGCCGTGGCCACCGCCGAGAGAACGCGCCGCCTTCCGCAGCAGAGCACGCTCGACGGTGGCCTGCGAGGCGCGCCGCCGCCTTTGCGCCGTCTCTCCGCCGTGGAGCCGCGACACCTCGCGCCGCTCTCCTCGCCCCCGCACTCTCCGCGACAGACGCGCGTGGCCCCGCCGCCCGCGCACGTCGCGCCACCAGCGCACCACCCTACACCCACTATCAGCGTCAGCTCGGCCCCCGACGACGAGTCAGCGGGCTCACCGTCCCGCACCGCGTCGCCCGAAGATCGAAGATCTATCGCTATATCGGATGAACCCTCGTCCGTGTTCGCTTCAGCGGACGTGACGCCGACCGAGCCGGCGATAGCATTTGGCGAGCGCTATGCAATGATTGTGGATACTGTTGATGCGACGAGTGAGGTTATTAAAGTTGAAAAGCAAAGCTCCATCGAAACACCCAATCCGTCTGCGGAAGTTGTGTCACGTGTCGAAACTAAAGAAACGCCTAAAGAGGCGAAAGATGAATCTCTCGTGATTTTGAAAGAGGGAAAGGCGAAATCATCGGAGGGTGAAAGTTCGTCTGTACGTCTCTCATCACGGGAGTCATCTATCACAAGAGATGCTAGCGTCACTCCGACTAAAAGCATCGAGGAAAAGAAAAAGGAGGAGACGAGTCGGTCAGAGAGCGAGGGTGCCGTGGCGCCGCTTGCCGTGTGCGAAGACATCGTCGACGACGAAGTAGACAAAGTGCCTTCGATGCCGGCGCGAGTCTCCGGAGATTCTAAGGTGTCTGAATCTGACGCCATCAAAAAAGTTGCTCATAGAGACGAACTGTCGTCGGTTTGTGAATCCGATATTGTTAAGCGTAATAAAAGCGCAGTCAGTGAGCGAAAGCAGCGAAACGACATTTGTCCCTGGGAGGACGAGTAAGTACTCGTTAGCGCTGCAAGTAGTAGAAGTATACTTATTATGTTGTAGTTAGTCATTGTAGAAGTTGTAGTATATTTATTACACTTAAATAAATTATAATACACGATTGCTCGTCGATTTCAAAATTTTATATCAGTTGCATGATATATGTTTAGCATCAAAAAGAAGTTATTTGAAATTTTTTTTTTTAAATTTTTTTAAAGGGGTAAACAGATTTTGTCCTATATTGTTTTATCATCACATTGTATTTAACAAGGCGCAGGCGCAGTGAAAACAGTAGTACTTTTTAGAGTCTGCGTTTTGAAGTATAAAATTGAACTCTGCATTTGGTCAGACACTTCGCAGTTCTACCACTAATGACTTTGATCATAACATAATTTATTTTTAAAATCTTACTATAGTGTTTTTTTTTATTGTAACACATCACAATAAACTTTCAAGTAACTTCTGTTTATTCATCGACTTAGCTGATATAACCGAAATAATCCAAACATTATTAGATATTTGGATTGGCTGGGTTTTTCATTGTGAAGTGGAATCTTTAGATACATTTTTACATGTAGATTATAAATACAGCTAAATAATTATTACACAAATGTTCGACCACCGCTAGAAGAGATTCATGACAATATATATGATTATAGGAATCCAAGAAGTAAAGATATTATTAAATTCTTTATAAATTATAATTTTCTTATTCATATTATTTATTTTTATTTTCTACTTGTGTCATAGTATTGCATCAACTAAACGTTTTCATTTTGTTTGTTTAATTTACACATTTAATTTTATGAACTAAACCTAAATAGTATAAAATATTGAATTGACAAAAGTTGTTTGTTTTTATCCTTTTCTGTATTAATTTAGTTACTTTTTGGAAAAAAAAGACGTTCTGAACAAGATTTTAATCATAATTTTAATAATAAATTTCATGTTTGGATATTCGCTTATTGAATATATATATATTACTATAATTATATATATATTGTATTAAACTTAATATATTATTATTACTTTTTCCCAGTGTGAAAAAGTCATTATGTACTTAGTTTACAAACATCTCTCGCATCCTCCATACGATCTCCAGAGAGAACTTGGTGTCTACCATTCATTATTTCTTCTACTTTCCAACGGCCTTTGAAAATTATATGATTCATGATGAAACTCCCCATTGCATTTTTTTTAAGTTGCTTAACTTTAAAAGTAAAAAAATAAATGAATCTAATTAAATCAGCTTCACGCTGTATCCCGCATATAGCGGTGTAGAAAGAGGGAACCTAGTGTTAAGTCACTCCATTCCTTACTTTTCACTTAATTTTTCGAGTGGCGAAAAAAGCGCCGCAAACCTTTATATCAGAGCGAGGAAATGAAAATATTATAAAATAATAATTCATTCAATCAAGTGGATATAGAATCCACAACTTTCGTTACATTCAGACCCTTGTGCCCCTGGTCCACAGCCTCAAGACTATAATTATTGGAATTTATCTCACATTTATTTGCTAATTGACTGTTTTCTCTCATTTCAGGAATTCCTGCGAGAGTGATGCTCCATTTGTTAAAACTTACGCAACTCTCGGTTACTTATAATTTACGTAGGCGCATGTCAAGAATATTTTATGATGTCAGGGTTATAGACGAAAAGTATTTAATTTTTTTATCTTAGACCCTATGTTTCGATTATCACAGAGTTAGATCATTATTGTGTAATTATATGAATATTTTAAAGTAAATGATCGTTAATTATTAGAAAATATTGTGTTTTATTAAAAAAAAAACTAATTGTGATCGTTTTCTCCTTTCCCACTAAGTATAAAAGACACGTTACTTACAACTAGCGAGGATGTCACGGTGAGAATGAAGAAGAACGTGCTTAGTTGGTTTGGGCACGTCGAATAAATAAGTGATGAAAGAGTGGCCAAAAAGATTTATGATGGAAAAGTGAGTGTTAAGAGAGGCAGGAGGAGACCTCGGGTGACCTTCGAAAACACAGTATCAAAGCTACTGCAGGAAGGTCACGTAAAAAGTTGACGATTAAGTTTTTTTTTGTTCGTCTTGCAATTAGGTGTAAAGTATATTGTTATGTAAGTATATATATTATAATGTATCAAGTATTTCAATATCCGTATCATATAAAATATTGTTGAATTAGAATAGATGCAACGGTTTCATGTGGCATGCCAACTGGCGTCCCTTTTGTATACAGTTCTATCCAACTTCTAGCCGTAATACCAACATAATGTTCAAATATGTATGTCACTCGCCCCAGGTCCGCCACCAAATAATATTTCCAATGACTAATACCAATCATTAGCGAGCATATTAGACATATCATATGATACAGCATAAGACATATCATATGTTACAGAATAATTATATGTAATTCTAACAACTAGTGGCAGCGGACACCTAGATACGTACTTGCCATAAACAAATAAACCGTATCGATAATTACTCATTCCAATGTGAAAAAAAAAACATCATAGGTTTTTACCAAGTATTTTTAATAAATAACACAAAACATATTTCAACAATCTTATCGCCTAAATAAATGTTATCGTATAGAAAATTTTACCAAGTAGGTAATGTTGAATCTTCGAGTTAAAAATTAAAAAACATCGCGACAAACCCCATTGGCGTCCATCTTCTGTCCGGCGGGACAGTTACCGGGGACTTGGATCATGTTTCTAAGGCCTATATTCGTAGGATTTTCTGGTTCAGTCGGTTCTTCTATAGTGTTGGTTGTGGAAGCTTCGTTCTCTTTGGCCTTGGCCTTTACATCTTCTACTTCGTCAGGATAAACAACGCGATTTTTATCGGCCATTTTCTGTAAATGAAAACAATTTATATAAATATAGTTTACAGTAGAAGTATATAAAAAGAACAAAATTCTAATAAATATATATTTCTCTCAATTCACAGTTCTTAAAGTATGATTATGAGAATGTTATAATCTCCTCTTGAGTACGGAATATGCATTTATCAAAAGAGATTTATTCTACTATTAAATCCTATTATATACCAATTTTAATCATTGCTTAGTCAACAAGGAATATGAAAATATTTCATTCCAAAGTGAAAATCGAACCCAGAACTATCTTTTGCACGTCTGATATTTTCAAAAACAATTGCGTTACAAATTTTGATAATGATTATTTTTGCATTTTGAATTTTAATCAAAGATCAATTTTAATAATAGAACTTTAACGGATAGTACGACATACATACGGATGTCACATTAAATAAAAAAAAAAGTTAAAAAATATGATAAGGAAATGTAGGATCTCCTAAGAAACGTAAACTTTTTTTTATGACATAAGTCAATTGTAAAAAGAATTAAAGGTCGACTTCTTATTGTTACTTTATTACTTATAAAAAATGACTATCGGCGTGACGTTATGTAACAGAGGCTTTAATAGCATCCGGGTTTTTACTCTGCATAAGTCGTTCATTTTTTCTGCATAATTATAATAAAATATATATATTACAACTGATTGTATTTATTTTTCGGTTTTTGATAAGAATGTACATAAATTAATCGGTAACTACGACAAAGATCGTGACAAAATTGTATTTACTTTTAAATTGGTACCGCCATCAAAATCTTACAAAAAGCTGTTAAAAATTATACTATGAATACGTAAAAATATGATAAGTATTGTGTAACAAAATTATTAAATGTCAAAAAAATCTCGCTTACGCATCGTTTATAACCTTAGGTTTAGAGTAAATAATTAAAATAAAAAAAAAAAACTAAAATTGTAATTGTATGGAAAGAAAGGGAAAGACCGAAAGTCTATAGAGTTATCAGATATTAAATTTTTAATATTAAAAGCTCCAGTTAAAAATGGGTCACAAAATATTTTTATTATTTCTTTTAAATTTATTATATAAAATATCTGTGTTCATAATTTTGAAAAGCAAACACCTTGAACACAAAAACAAATCAAATACTACACGTTTACATAAGAATAATATCACATTGCAATATAGGACGAGGATATCCTTATTTTATCAAGCCCTCAAAACAAAATTTTAATATACAAATAAATAAATAAATAATAAGATTGAAACAAGTATTTAAAACTTTTTAAATATATAATATAATTGAAATAATTATAATAGAAATTAAATAACAACACTTACATATTATTAATATTAATAGGTAAACGGTGTACAACGTTCCGCCAAGCTCACTACTTTACTTATGATTGCTTCCTTCACACCGTCCCCTTATATCAGAACGCTGGACGGTTCTTTATCTGAAGAAGTGCTTGCAGATCTACGTCACTATTACTCACTGAACACACTACACTCCCCTGTGTAACTACGATCCGCAGAATTTTATCAAAAATAGTTGTTTTTTTTTTTAATGGCAGTATGACGACATCTGTCATTGGAAAAAGCAATATATCTTATTATGTTATTAGGTTTATAAGTGTCATAAAGATGCCAACTACTATTTAAAATTACGTCATTTTATTGTTTAAGATTTTTCCCTGCTATTATATTATAGGTGATAGATAAGCACGTCTGTCATGTCTCTTCGATTCATCCTTAAGAACAATATTGAATCTTTAGAGAGAACCTTTCATACATATCCTTTTAGGAAGGTACTTCCTTTTAGGAATACAAATACAGATGCTACCTAATGTTTAGTGACAAATATAATTAATTATAAACAATAAACTTCCACGTTGGTTTTCCTTAAGGCGAAACGATAAGCTATCTCCAATATAGTGCAGTATTGAAGATTCTAGTAAGCCCACATGAACGTGACTGGTGTGATTGTAACACGATGGTTGTGGGTTCAGTATTTACTTTTATATTTCCATTTCTTTCCTCTGGTGTTGAGGCAAGTCGCGACGTTGAGGTCTACCACTCAACACACAATGCCTCTAGAATTCGGCAGAAACGAAGGGATACAGTGTGAAGCTTATTTTATTTTGATTAAGTGTTTATTCTTCTAACTTCTTCTTCTTCTTCTTCTTCTTCTAACTTCTTATAATTACCAACATTCCATTTTTTAAGGACATAATTTGAAAAAATCCCCAATAATGCATACTTATCTATGATATTTAAAAATATAAAAACATAAAAAATTATGACGTATACGAAATTTTGATAAATGAATCCCATCATTAGAATAACTTCTTAAAAATTATTTAGCTTACATAGCATTTAGTGATGTTAGAACAATTGTTAAATATAAAACTGTTTCAAATACTTTACTTATCATATTTTCACGAGAAATAATAATAATTGCTTACTTTATAGGAAACACTGAGCTGTTCTGCACCTAATATTGGATTCCTTGTTTCTGAATACTTAGGATCGTCTACATATACCGTCTGGCCTTCCCAGATGTTTGTTTATCTAAAAATGTGTGTAAAACGTTCGGAACGCCAGTAGATATTAGTCATTGAACAGCCAACTGAAAAATTTTACTCCCTAGAACTCTCATAGTACGTAATTCTTATAAGCAGAATCGATAAAACGGCATCTTATCTACTTATCTACGTATTTATTTCAATAATGTCGTGGCGCAGTGGCACTAGGTTGTCGGTTCGATTCCCTCTCTAGGAAATGAAATATTTAATATTTTTTCGCTCTGGTGTCGAGAGAAAGAGTGGCGTTAAGTTCCGCCACTCAGCACGCAAAGCCTCCAGAATTCGGCAGAAGATGGGAAGCGGAGTGTCTCAATACTAGACTCCCTCTGCCTGCCCTGCCCTACATGTGAGATACGGCGTGCAAATATTTTATTTATTAAATTAGTATAAATGTGACACCTGTACATTGGTAAACTAATATTTATTAGTAAAGTAATATAATATAATAGTTTAAAAATTCAAATTGGTACTTTTTTTTTAACATGTGACGAATGTAACAACAGAATAAAAGTTTTAGAGTTGTGGAGCAATATGTAAACTATGTTTTAAACCCGGAATTTTTACTGAGTAGGAACTTATATAGGAAAAACTATATTACATGTCTAAAGATAGAAGTGAACATGTTTTAATTCAAACATATTTTTATTCATTAGGATAATAAAAAATAAATAAAATCAGTATATACATATCATGACATTCAAGTACACAAATAATCATATAAAAGTTTCTTCGTAGTTTATAATAACCATATAAGTCTGAGGCCGTCGTGGCGCAGTGCCACAAGGGTGCCGCCCGCAAACGCGACGGTTGTGGGTTCGATTCCCACTCGAGGAAGTGAAATATTTCTTTACGTTTATATTTCCATTTTTCTTCGCTCTGGTGTCGAGGCAAAGCACGGCGTTGAGCTCTGCCACTCAACAAGCAATGCCTCCTGAATTCACAAGAAAGTGGGGAACAGAGTGTCTTAACACTAGATCTGCCTACCCTGCTGTGCGCGGGATACAGCGTAAAGCTAAAAAAAATTATAATTATAGACTGTTAACACTTAACAAAACGTAAATATGTCGTTAAATAGGTATTTTAAAAACACTTTACGCCGAATTCCATTCTATTTATGGTGTTCCTGATCAACAGGTGTTACCACATTCGTATTTTCTACTGGAGGTTCTTCTAAAGAGTTAGTATCGATTGCTGTATTGGAAACTGCTTTATTTCTCAATTTCTCCAATTCGTCTTCAAAGACTATATGGCCATCGTCAGGTGAATCTAAAATTAAATAAATAATATTTATAATAATAAAAAATATTATTAGGTAGTAAAGAATAATTTGCGATTATACTTTTATTTGATACTTTTTTCATAGTGTAGTAACCCAAAGCCACCAAACAAGATTAATTGTAAAAAAGAAAAGAAAGATTTATTTATTTACAAAAAATAATATAACTTCTAGATTATCAATTAAACAAATTAAATATTTTATAAATTTAATAAAATAAATTTTTAAAAATATATATTATAATAATCTAACCTGTAACATCAGTCACTTTTGCTTTTTTTTCTTCTTCACATTTCTGTTTAATTTTTTCCACTTCATCCGGGAAATATATGTTATTCTCGTAGTCCATATTTGAAAATCTGAAAATTGAGAGACAAATAATTAAATGAAATATCAACATAAACAATACCGTAAATGTTAAATTATTAATATTGTTATAGCTTCACAGTTCACACTGTATCCCGCATATCTGGATAAACAGTCTTAACACTAAGTACCAGGTTCCACCAGGTTCAGCCTAGAAACCTAGTGTTACGACAGTCCGTTTTTCATTAAAACTTTTTCATTCTCCACTCTCCGCCAAATTTTTGAGGCTCCTTACCAGAGGAAATATTAGGAAAAATTAAATATAAATATTTCCACGTACTTAATGTTATAAATTCTATAATTTCAAAGCTTAAACTATATTATAGCTATTTTTAATCCACAAAAGAAGCGCGAGACGAAATTTAATTATAAATTATAATTCGACAAATAAGCAATTCATTTTTTTGTTCCCTTAACCAAGACGGAGTTGCTCACGCGTCTTTAAGATATATGTTAAATTATGTACTTTGAGTGAGTCGGTAGGTAAAATGAGAAGGTTATTAATACTAATAATGTTTGATTCGGAATTTTAGGCTGGATGTACCGATTTTGATCATCTTTTTTATTTCAAAGCTGGTGCTTTTGAGTGGTTTCATTTCAATTTGGTCCATTTTTGTCAATGAAATTGAGAAGACTACATGAGTTTTAAATTTGCGTGAAGTATGTGCGCGACAAATGGACGCAAACCCCACACTTACTCAATATCACGCCAACCCACACTTCTAGGGTAGTGTGATAAGAGTTTGGAGAGGTTTTGATTATGGGATCCGGTCGAAGTCGATTTTTGTTAATAATTATGTTACGAATGACATAAGCGAATACATATTCAAGAAAAAAAAAGTCATTTAACAGTGACGCTGGTGGGAAATAGTTAAATTTGAATATATGTTGGCTATATTTTCTATTTCACTTCTTATAAAAGTATGTTGTTAACATATATAAAATATAAACCTGTTGATAAACAATAGTTATATAACGATATTATCTCCACATATCACAATATCGTGTTTTAACGTTAGGTTTGAATGTGCCTACATTAATAATTATTTTTGTTTTATATTCAATTTAATTTAAAAAAAAAACAAAAATAATTATCAATGTAGGCACTCTAGAATTATAATAACTAAACATAAAAATCTATCAGTAACCAAGAACTACAGCAAAGTGTTTTTCAAAATTCTAAAAATGTATATTATTATATAAATAAAACAGGTTTATTTATTTATTTAAATAATTATGAAACAGTAAGATCACTCACTGTCTGCGATGAGGACTGGTGCTACGTGAACACAATATTTGTATCAGCCGGCTGACCCGCTAATGAACGTCGTAGCCAAATGATATTCTGTTTATATTGAAAACTCGAAACGTGTGATTCATACGTGTTTCGACGGTGTGGCTGGACTCAATTATTTTTCTTTCAACTCATATAGCAGGATATGGAGAGGGAAACCAGTGCCAGGACACTCCGATAAGAGCTAAATGTATGTAAACATTGTTTGTAAACATAAAATTTAATTTTAACTATTAATATATAAAGACATTTTAATTACTGTCTCTGAAATTTAAATATATTTGAATTACAGAATCATTATATAATCGTTATCATGATAATAACAACATAAATATGTTTATTTAACTTAGCTCAGGTAGAACGCCCACAGAGTTTACGTGTAAAAATAGCTTACAATCGTTCGGAAAAACCACCGAGTAAATGTTTCTGATATTTTTTAATTTATTTATTCGCGGACTATATTCTTATATATATTGTTATACTAATTTTTCTATTTTGGATTATACCATAGAGCACGAGCATCGTCAATAGTAGAGTCAACACGTTGCTGAGCAACTGTTTGTATAATATGACACTCTTTGGAATATTTAACACTAAAAACTAAAGAAGTGTACAGAATTTTTTCAAAATATTAAAAGAATTGCTGTGTTTTTTAAATATATTGAAAGAAAAAATTATTGCAATATGTTGTTCCTTGTTCCTATATTATTCGCTCGATGAATTTGAGATGTTCAAAAGCATTAGTTTAGAAAAGGC
Source organism: Heliconius aoede (assembly GCA_037355905.1). Taxonomy (NCBI): domain Eukaryota; kingdom Metazoa; phylum Arthropoda; class Insecta; order Lepidoptera; family Nymphalidae; genus Heliconius; species Heliconius aoede. The sequence continues at coordinate 1,070,500 of JBAIZZ010000343.1, read as the reverse complement.
ACGTGAGTTATAAACTCAGATTTTTGTTTATCCTTTGTATTTGCATGTGTTCTTAAAATGATTTCAAGGTTACGACTAAGAACAGGTTCGCTATTTTATATTCTACCTTTTTCACATCGCTACATGTGGTATTTATGTAATTATGTTTTTATAAAGGTAAATGACTGTTCAAATGAAGCAGATACAAGTGTAATTAATAACACTAGGTGAGTTTTTAGTTTTACTTAATTATGTCAAAAATCTATGATGTAAAAAGTATAGAATTAAAATAAATCAGCTTCTCGTAGTGTGTCACACACATATAATAAATTTATTTGGAAATTGCAAATAAGACATAAAAACCACAGTAAAGACGTACATTTGTGCATTGAAATGTCATTATTCACTTCAATTAAGTGTTATGATATCAGATCACACGATAATATAGACAATTATAATTAACACGTTTTTATTATATTACTATATCAAGTAACATAAGTATGTGGGGATAATTTTATTCCGATTAAAGATGTTAAAATATATACAGAATGAGTTCTCTTAATATTTACATGTTAATATCGATGTTTATGTTTGGATCCCCGAATAGATTAGAATAATCGGTTAACATCTTGCTGATTATCGAATGATAATACTCATATCTCTATTTATCGATTTGTATACTATATGTTACATTTTTATATAATTATTATTGCAGAGGTGCTACAACAAAGAGACGACACAATCACAGATCTAAAAACAAATTGTATCAACACTTCCATATAACTATCAAACCAAAGATACATAAAAGTAATTCACTGACAGACTTGTCGCCAAACTCTAGTGTTTTTTGTGAGTGCACTACATTGTTAGTATTACCTTAAATAATTTAAAATATTATTTTGCATATTAAAATGAAATAAAATTAAAACTACTAAGCGTGGATATTTCACTTAAAATATTTTTACAGCATTAGATTTCCTACAAAATACCAAAGCAAAATATTTAAGAGAAACCAATCTATGCGAAATATATGAAACATCAGGTGATTCTGTAAACAAATATTTATATAAACACATACAAAAGTCACCGTATATGTCGTGGAGCTTTAAGGGAAAGTAAGAGTCGTATTACGTATCCACTATCATCGTAATCGGTAAATTTGTAAAATGTATACCACCTTTCCGTAGAAAACCCAAGAAGAAATCACAGATGTCACCAGACACCTACGCTTCCAAGTTTGCAACTGATTATATCCGTAAAGATAGAAAAGATTATAATTTAACGTCTTGCACTGAGGACTCCAGGTTGTGACTAATTTTTTTTTCGTAATTTCTTTTTAGCTTCACGCACGTAGCAGGGTAGGCAAAGGAAAACTGAGAACCCGTTCTCGTTGCCAGAGCGAGCGTGTACTGCGCCACGACTGGCCTCAATAATAAATATACTTAATTATATATCATGCTTTATTTTAACTTAATCACTTAATGTATGTTAGTGTATGCAGCTTAGAAGAAATGGACTCTCAAAAGTTTGCCGCATTCCCATTTAAGCCAACGCCCAGTGGCAATTTGAAAGTTCAATCAAATCAGGTATAACCGTTTTAACATTGAGTTATACGTGAATACAATAATATAAAGTATACTTAATATTTGTTTATAAATTTAGGTAGTATTCCAATCGTCTACTGTCGGTGTGCTCTTAGCTGATCCATCTCAGGCGCAAGTTAAAGTAAAATTTGAAGGCAAGGCAACTGGGGAACCACATGAGGATAACTTAGTTAGTAGAAAAAATAAAAATCAGCTTCACATTGTATTCTGCATACAATAGGGCAGATAGAGTTATTTAGTGTTAAGACACTCCGTTTCCCACTTTCCACCAAAATTTTTCGAGGCATTGCGTTTGCCTTCGTGCCATAACGAAAAAAATAAAAAATAGTGCCTCTGCGCGAAGACAGCCTGATTTTTAGTACTCGTAGATATTTTAGATTAATAACAAAACATCGCACTCTTTCTAATATTTCATCAATTATTCAAAGGAAAACAGTAGTGATGGCGAGCCACGACTTAATTACGGGCCGAAAGGTTTTAACGTAAATATGCAAGTTAAGAATACACCTACAAATGATAAAAAAGATAACAGCTCAACTGTGAAAGAAATTAAAAAGAAAGATTTGAACAGTCTCGGCTATACCGCCGCGGAGCCGGTCGATTGGGTTCGTTTGCAATTGCCCAAAAAACAAGATTTATTTCAAGAAATTTATAGAAGAATACATAATTACATGTAAGGATATCGACACCTGATCTGAAAAATATTTGTAAAACATATTTTATTTAAAATATTATATCACTGAGCTAACTGCAGTCATGAACATCATGATATATCACTAGATTCTCTTTGGACTTCTCTCTGGTTAATATAATTTTGATGAAATTTGGAATAAATTGGAGAAATATGTGATTGTTATTTATTTGTGTAATAATTCCTGAGGTTATGTCATCAAATTCTAAGATTCTAATCATACCTAAATATATATATATTTATTATTTAGAAATCCAATTATATTTATTTTCTTTAATATTCCTATTATTTAAAATTTATATTTTCATGACTTCGTTGTGGTAGGCAAGGAGTGCCGTTGACTTCCGTCACCCAACACGCAATGCCCTCAGAATTCGACGGAAAGTGGGGCACGGAGTGTCTTAATACTAGGTCCCTCTGTCTAGGAGGTAGGTCCGCTATGTGTGGGATACAGCATGAACCTGATATGACTTTTAATTTTTTTTTTCTTTCATAAAATTAGAAATACGGACACAATAGTGCATATTGGTCGTGAAAAATTTCATTGTCACCGTATAATACTACAAATTTATTCATCGTTCTTTGAAGCAATACACGAACCCGAAGTTGAGCTACAACCAGTGAGTAATCGTTAGTTTGTAGAAGTAAAATAAATAATTATTTAATAGTAATTTATATTATTCTTTTAAATTTTTTTTCAGACGAGTATAACTTCCGAATCATTTCATACAATATATGAATGGATGATTTTCAGTGGATCTGACAATAGTAAAATTATAAGACGAGATAATGTACTGGATTTATATTGTGCATCTCAGTATCTTGGTATTAAAGGTAAAGCTTCATTTTTAAGCTTTCGAAAACAAATTCTTCTAATAAAACAATATTGTAACAGTACCTAAAACTCTTATTATAAACTCTTTCATCTTTTTCTAATAATTCTAATCATATTTTTTAGCTTCAAACCTAAACATTAAAATATAAAATATTTCTGTTTCTCGTGTGGAAATCGGCCTTATATATATTTACGTAAAAATTACTCTTGAATCTTTCTTAACACATACCGGGTGATTAAGATAAAAAGACATAAGTATATTATAATTACAGATTTGGAAGACCAATGCTGGGCATTTATTGTAAATGAAAATATATTTAATGAAGATACCGCTTTTATTTTATATAGAGAAGCTAGAGTGAAACGTATAACCGCCGTAATCGAACTGATGGTATACATGTACATTTATATATACATTTTGTATTTCACCAGCTCATTAATAAAGTAAATGCTTCTGTAAATATATTTTAATTAAATTAATATAATAAACTTTATTTTAGGTCCCCAGAATAATAAGATTCTTCCTGCCACTCGTTGCGTCTAATGATTTTCTACAATTGGAACCTGAAGAAGTTATGACAATTTTAAAATCAAACCATATATGTGTTACCAGGTATCTGTATTCTCTTCAGCTTCGTACTGTATCAAGCATTAACCAGAATAGGCAGAGGGAGCCTAGTGATAAAACACTGCATGCCCCACTTTTTGCTAAATTTTAGAGGCATTATGGAGAAATGAAAATATTTATATATTAAATAACAATTGATTCTCCAATATTTGTGCAAGTGAAATATACAAATTTAATTATGTTTTATGTATATATGATTTCTTATATCTAAAAAATGTATTGCGTATATAGCGAGATAGAAGTATTAATGGCTGGCGTACGGTGGTTGTACGGGGACTGGAAGCATCGGTGCCCGTTGGCCGTAGAGGTGATGCGATGCGTCCGGTTCGGCCTCATATCGCCATGGCAGCTCGTAGACATCAAGAGAAATCCCGAAAATACAGAGATACTTGATATAGTTAGTGAACCCGAAATACAGCAAATGGTTGATGATGGACTAGCGTAAGTATCACATATTATTTAAATAAATAATAAAAAATATTATGTAGAGAATAATATTAGTTTTAATCCATCATTATATTTTTTATATTGTATAAATTCACACAATTACACATAATGTATAACGTTGTAATTATACGGCGTTGAGTTCCGCCACTCAACACGCAATATGCGGAGTGTCCTAACACTAGGTTCCCTCTGCCTGCTCTGCAGTGTGCGCGATACAGCGTGAAGCTCTATAGGTATATTTTAATTATTATTTCCACCCTGTACGCATGTATTTAATTATAAGTGGAGTCATTGAACTCGTCAAGATACGTCCATAATCCCAATAAATCATTTATTTATATAAATGATTTATTGGGCCATTAAATATTATTATTGTATGTATTAAACTAAATAAAATATTTGCATGTACAATTTGTTTCCTCAATTCATTTCACCACAATATTTTAATTACCTAACATAAAAGTGTATAATTCCACTTACCATTATTTATAAATAGATCATATAAATAACAATATGTAACATTGACAAGTAAATAAAAACAAAACATGTATCAATATATATATTTTTTGCTATACAGAACTCTTATGGTCGGGGTATAGGCTATTTTTTCAGTTTCATGCTGTATCCCGCATATAGCAGGGTAGGCAGAGGTAGCCTTGTATTTTACACTCCGCTACCCACTTTTCGCCAAATACCAGACCATTCCGACAAAGCCTCCAGGGCTCTGCGTGTTGAGTGAACTCAATGCCGTGCCTAATTCCACTCCAGAGCGAAGAAATGAAAATATTAAATATTTCGAATGGGAATCGAATCCACAGCCTGTCGTCGCGTTCACAATCGCACCCTGCACAGCGACAGACCTTGGCGTAACTGCATCAGCTGTATTACGAATTCAGCATCTATTTATATAATTTGCATGCATATTACCAGGTACGTTATAATCAAATACTGGTATGGCAACAATTCTAAAAACTATTACCACTGGCTCGACGTTCTGGGGCTCACTGAACCCGCCGAGAGGAACTGGATGGGAGAGGAAAAGGTATATATACATATAAATAACATTTTTAGCTGTATATTTTAAAAAAAACTTATGCAAATTGTATTCTTTTTAGAGTTCCATACCCCAAGTGGTAAAACCATTATAGAATTATTTTGTTGTCCGTCCTTTTTAGAATTTATTATCAAATACTTAAGTCCATAGTCCCTTGAAGCACAGAGTAAATGAAGCTGAAATTTGTTTGAAATTGGCCCCTAATCAAAGCCTATAGGGTACTTCCTGTGGGAGTTATGAAATTTAGCACGAAATGGGCACTTACAATAAATATTTTACATAGAAAAAAATCACTACAAACTCATATACAATATACTATAACTCGTATAACCGGGTTTTTTATTTTCGATATGAGTACAGTTTTTGCACAAGATTTCATACTTGAGACTTGTAAATTGAAATTGAGTTAATGTTCGCCTTTTGACAAATAACAACACATGTATGACGTAAATATACGTTCACATCATAAGTTCAACAATTGAGGAAAACGACAAATTCCAGAAAATATCTGATTCATTCTAATTAAATATGTCGTTTCTGTGTTTGTATATAAGAAAAAGAAATAGGTTTTGTTGACTATATGAAACGTAGTTATGTAGAGTATGATCACACATTGTGTTTTACAGAGTTACACCATTACAAAAATTATTATACCATAACAAATACGTCATACAAAATATGTTTATATTTTTTTCCTATCTAATGCATTCTCGACAGTAAAACTATGCTATATTATTCTTTTAAAATATAAATTTCTCGTCAAAAAAAATCACAAGGGCGATGTTGGTTCGTTCATGTACCGTAGAATTAACATTTTTAAAATTTTATATGCACATTTGATAAATGGTAAATATTATACAGAACCATGTGACGTATAAAGATTTCCTCAAATATCTTGAAGAGTTTTTGGTGCCGAAGGAACAGATGTACCAGCAGATGGCTATAATGCAACCGCTGCGGCGACATGATGACGGTAACGGTAAGCCGATTGTGTGTTACATATATATATATATAGTACAATAATTGCTGAACATGCGGCTGCAAGCCCGACAGGTTGTGGGTTCGATTCCGACACGAGGAAATGTAATATTTAATATTTTTATACCTCCTGGGTCCGATTATGCCACACATGCAAGTGCCTCGGTTGAAAGTAGAATACGGAAGTGTCTTAATGGGAACGGAGTGTTTTAACACTATGTTTCCCAGTTCCGTCTGCTGAGCGGGCGGGATGCAATGTAAAACTAAAGAAAATCTTGATAAGTATTTAGTTGTCACTTTTACAGGCAATGTCGACATATCTGATATATTTCTTGATAATATATGCGTTTAATTAACAACAATTAACTACTTTACTCAATTAAGAATTATTAAATTTTTTGGAAAGTTTCCACAGGAATGGTACTAAGAAAAAATAGTTTTTGAGCAAATTTTTTCGCTAGGCTTTCTAGTAATTTTTTTAGTGTATTTAAATACCACACGAGTTCAGTTCCGCCACTCAACACGCCTCCATAATTCGGCAGAAAGTGGGGAACGGAGTGTCTTTTATATATTCGTACATTTTATATATACATTAATAGAGAGTACTTTCAACGTAATTTATATGCTTTTCGTTATTGTAATACAATACATGACATTATATCATAATTGATATGTTGAATGATTTTTAACAGGCAGTTTGAACAAGGACAACACGGATATGCGTAAGGGTGCCATAGAATTTCCTCTGCCAGCAGCTTTGAGAGAATTGTCAGCTAATAAGGAAAAAAGTCCAACCATGAGTGATTTTTTTGAAAATAGGAAACAGGTGATGACTTATGATATACGTAGATTCTTAATGGAAAATATAATTTTATGTTTGTGTTACATAACATAGTTACGCTCAATATTTCATTCATAAAAATAAAATTTAAGTGGACTCTAAAGCCTTTAAAACGCGGCCTTGCCATTCACCACTCAGCACCCAAAGCCTCTAGTATTCGGCGGGAAGTGGGGAACGAAATGTCTTAACACTAGATACCCCTGATCCCCTAGGTCTACCTACCCTGCTCTGTGCGGGATTCAGTGTGAGGTTGTATTTTAATAGCCTCCAGTTAGTATTGTACTTATCGTAAACCTACTTTAAAGATAAAGCAAAATGCACAAACCTCTCCTCCAAATCGTTCTCCGCCACCTGCTTCCACTAGAAGAATCTCTACTGTACAGGAGCCTAAGACTATAGTGGAACGAAGACAGTTTGATGTAGAGGTACTGTTAATAAACGTTTTAAATAAAACTTTTTCTCTATTATTTTTATTAGTTTCGCCTTGTATCACCTATTAAGACACTTTCTGGTCTCCAATAATGCTTATATTATACTCGGTAGTGTAACCAATTAAATATCCTGTAACTGTATAAAAATATAGAAATTGATTGGAATAAATATCTATATTATGAATATAAATTGGAATATTCTTATTTCAATAGCTAGATAACCAGATATATTTTTTCCGATTTAAATAGATTTAAGTAATATAATTCGTTGTCATATTTCGTTTGTTTAAGAACATAGTGTCCTGAGAGGTAAAAAAACTTAACGCAGTTTCTTAGTTAATAAGTTTTTGCTCACATTTTTATATCGAGGAATAATTTAATATCTTTCTGAATACAATTAATTTGAATCCACAACAATTAGACGAGTCTAGTTGTGTTATTAATGCAAAACCGGTATTCGGACACGGATCCATCGATGTGGACGATGTTGGATATAATTTTTTCATTAAAATAACTTGAAATTTTTAACCTCTAATGTAAATTGGATAAAAAGAATTAAATGTAATGTTGTTTTTTTTTTTTACTTGCAACTAATCTGCATGTGAATATTTTTTCTGTTTCTTTCTTTATTCTGCATCCAGCAAGATAAACAAGGGAAAGATAAAGTTGAGCACCTCGTTTGTCTTTCTAGAGCACAGACATGAAGTAGAATTCGTAAAAACGTAATAGAATAAATGTTAACAATAATATATTTTTTCTTATTTATTCTTCCTAGAGATGTATGTAGCATTGTATTCGTTTTATTTTTATTGCCAATTGTGGCGTAAAAGCACATGCATGTAATTGTAAACGCGAGAGGCTGTGGGTTCGATTCCCATTCTAGGAAAAGAAATATTTAAAAATTTCATTTCTTCGCTCTGGTGTCGATTCAAAGTGAAACGTTGAGCCGTCACTCAATTCCCAATGGTTCCAGAATTCAGTGGAAAGTATAAATCGGAGTGTCTTAACACTTAGTTCTCTCTACACTACAACATACAGATGATACAGCGTAAAGCTGGCAAAAATTATTTGCTTATTATTGTTTTATTCACATATGTTTTATGTTCGCAAATATGTTTCTCGTCAAGTTTGCTATGTCACTTGCAGGAGCAACCAAACGATCAGCCGACACAGAGCAAGCAACTACAGCAAATTCATATGTGTAAATTAAAGACTAATCGAGTAAATCTATTTTTTTTTTCTTATTATTATTTATTTTGATTATTCATTTTAATTTTATCTACAATCTATCTATTTTTGAGTACTCTATAAAGAGCCTAGTGACAAATGAAAATTGTTAATTCGCCTTTTAGTATTTTTTCGTTAAAGCACAATTACTTTAATTACTATTTAAAATAGATCATACATTAAATGTTGCAGACGCCATTTTCATTTCCAACAAATGATCTACCAGAAAAAGACTCGGCAGATGATTTCAACACGACCAGCGAAACCAGCAGTGAAGCTGCTGGAACCACCAGCACCACAGAAAATGTAATAAACTAAAATATTCTAAAAATGTTGATCATGCAACAAAGCGTCTCTCTATTACAACATACGATAGTATTTATATTACTAACAATATGTATATTTTTTAATTATATTATGGGAAATTATGATGTGCAAACTAAAGGAAAAGTATTATTAAGGACTTTAGAACCTACGTAAACGCGTAATTAGGTAGGTATATATAAATATTTTTATTTTTGTTCCTTCTTTCCGTGTGTTTAAAAAATAGCCAGGTGGTCGATCGTTTATTTTGTACAAAAAAAGACGGAAACTGATGAAATATAGGTATATTTATTAAAAAGATATTTAAAAAATCCTTGCCTTGACACCAGAGTGAAGAAATGATCGAACCCATAACCATCGCGTTACAGTCACACTCTTATTTTGCTGTGCCACGACAGCCTTAAGATAATACATGTTTAACAAGTATAAATATTTAAACTACTACTACTATAAAAACATAAATGTACCTAAATGAAAAAACCTTCCATTCTCTTGATTTTCTAAACTACCTTGGCAAAAAAATGTATGAATATTGATTAATACCAACAGTGTAATATATATTTATATATTTTTTTTTACATTTTATACCAGAATCACAGTACAAGTGAGAGACATAGCGTTGCAGCGACATATCTGGCTGCGGCGACGGCGGCACTGTCCAATGTCAAGAGGTATATTTATTTAAAATGGCTCTTTTGGGCATTTATGTTTTAACTAATTATTGTTTGACGTTTAATGAGCTTTTTTATCATCATGCAGTATCCCGCATATAGCAGAGAACGCAGAGGGAACCTTTTCTCTATCCACATACTTAAACACTACCTACGCTGTTACGACATTACGTGTTAGACGGCAGCACTTAATGCGCTTTGTCTGGATATTATTACTAATTAGTTTATATATTATATAATAATATTATTAATTTATTCCGCCGATTGGGAATCAAACCTACAAGAGCACTGTACCACTGAGACACGACAGCCTCATAAATATTTTGGGTAATAGGAAAACAGATAGCGAGTTAATATCAGCGTTCATTGCTTTATGCTCATTTTCATTGTTTTTAAGTGGTGGAAATTAATTTATCTCGATTTATCTTTTCAATTGCCATCTGTAATATTTTTTCTCTAATCACAGAGAATCGCAGTGCCCGACACATCAAACAGCAAATACGTCGCGTCAAGAAACTCAAGCTGTCGCCCCATCAAAAGTGTTTAGTCCACAAACATCTATGTTCAACCAGTCCAAAGAATCTCTCGCTAAAATCAATATGTAAATATTTATATTATATTTTTTAAAGAATCCGGCTCTGAATTTTACGAGGAAAGATTTTTTGTGGTTTTGGGTCTAATTTAATACTAGCTATTGATTTATTCATAGAAAAAATAAAAACTAATTAATATTTATAGAGAAAAAATTAAAATAAATAAAAATATTTTTTATGCATTGACGATAATATTATTACAGTCATTAGTTTGTACAAATTCAGTCACATGTATTAATTTATTTTATAAAATATTCACCAAGCCGTACGTTTCTAATCTAATCTACCATGTATTTATAATATGAGGGGATTGTCAAGGTTCATTTTAGTTCAAATATATAGTAGAAAAATATATTTGTAAGTTATTGCGTCACAAACCAGGAAAATATAGGTGTTGAACGCTACAATATATAGATAAGGGCTCTATACAAACTAAATATTTAATCAACGTTTTTATTTACCGGCACATGATTTTAAATATTGATTTTTATAGCTTATGTCCGCTTCAGTATCTCTATCTATATATCAAAATATTTAAAAACATTTGTATAATAAATATATTGAAGGACACAAGTACATACTTATCTATTTGAAAGTATCAATACCAAAAATATGAAGTGAACAGGAGTTATTAATACAGCCTTACGCTGTTCCCCCCTCATACAGCAGGGTAAGCAGAGGGAGACTCGTGCTCTTAAAACTCTCCATTCTCCGCTTTCCGACCCATGCTGGAGACTTTGCGTGTTTAGTGTAGGAACTAAATGCCACGCTTTTGTCTCCACACCCGAGCGAAGAAATGAAAATATTAATATTTAATTTACTCGAATGGGAATCGAACCCACAACCTATAACGTTTTCAGTTATTAATAATACTCGTAAAATTTTAAGAATATAAAATCAATTTAATTGCCGTACCTGCTGTGTGTGGGATACAGCGTGAAGTTGAATTATTTTATTGATTTAATAATATAGGAATAAGTTATCTACGTCAATTCTTGGACCATCCAATAAAAACTACATCGCAGAAGGATCACTCTTCAATTGGGACAGAGAAACTGTGTTGGTGTTCGGAGGTATTGATCCCCATACAAACTATGGTGTCGGTGGAAACACAGGGAAGGACATTTATAGGTTACGATAAACTCTTTAAAATTATAATATTTTTAATTTATAAGATAAATTAGAAAATAACAGTAACTATGTATAGTTAATAAAGTAAAAAATTGTAAAAATACAAATAAAAAATATTAAACTGGTTTTATTTTGTGTATATTTTTTATTGTTATAGATTTGATCCTGTAACAAATTCGTGGGATGTAGTCGGTGAGCTTCCTGAGCCTCGACACCATCATTCCGTAGCATTTTTACGAGGCAGAGTTTTTCTAGTTGGTAAGTTTTATTATATTTTCAATCAGTCTACTTCATTACATTAATTTAATTAAAATGTACCAAAAATTTGAATTATTATGTATTAAGTGGGAAGCTGATTTCTTTTTATATAAATACAGGAGGTGCAGACCCCCGTGAGGATGACCTGCGTGGTAAATCTGTGGTAGTGTCCACAGTATGGAGTTACGAACCAGTCACCAGATCGTGGTACAGTGAATCTGGCCTCGCTATACCGAGGAAAAACTTCGGTTTGGTGGTGCATCGCATGGCGTTATATGCAATTGGTGGTCAGGATAAGAAGGGCAGGTGATGAACTACTATCTGAGTAGCATTGCAGTATAATCTTATATAAGAATAAGATATGGGACCAAGATACGTTCCAAAAAAAATATAAACAACTGGTTTATATAAATTTATTTTTATAAAGTTGAATAGTAATATTACATATAATAATAAAACAAGGCGAAACGAAAGATATCGAAGGAAAAAGAACAAGAAATTGTCCATAATTTTCTTTGACGATTTTATGACTACAAAGTTATCAATTCTTAAAAGAAACTGTCGATAAATTATAATAATATCAATTTTCGTATCAGGGTTCTCCGTTCCATCGAACGCTTTGATCCAAAAAGCGGTTCCTGGAACGAAGTCCGACCTATGTACGCGGCGCGGATGGCGGCCGCCACCACCAAGTACCGCGACTACATCTGGGTGGCGGGCGGCATGACCGGCGAGCGCCGCCGCCCCGTCTGCGGCAGCGTTGAGTGCTACAGCTCCAAGACTAACCAGTGAGATTATCTATTTAACTATCTGTATATAGATAGATAGAATGTACATGTAGATTATAATATTTAAGAAAAAATTACAACAGTTCCCCATAACAGCTTAATGTTTTATTTTCACATACGAAAACGATAATGAAAATGTTGAACTGATTAAAGGAGTCTTTAATTAATAAACTCTTGATCTGTCTTAATGAAAAATTTAAAATTCGGATTCAATATTTTTAATATTACATGACATTTTTATTTGATAAGAATAATTAATTGATTTTTTTTATGTAATAAAAACAGTTTCATATTAATTTTTATTTGTTAACAATTATTTTTTTTATTGTTTCATGTAAAAAAGGTGGACAGAAATTCACAGTCTGAGATTTCCGCGTTGCTTCGCCACGTTGTTCTCTATGAACGACAAATTGTACATAATCGGCGGCGCTGGCAAGATGTCTGACAAGGTACTTTTTAAACAGTTTATGTATTTAATACGCTCTTATTATTAACTAGAAGAGATAGCTATCTAGCAAAAAGATCGTCTTTTGCACAGTTATTGATTATTTTTAATATATCTATGTGTGATATAAATATTTTTCGATTAATTTCACAATATAATAATAAATATGATTTGGCAAATTTTGACAATAGGATAAAACACCCAGCAGTGTGGGAGCCATAGATGTATGGGACTGGAAGGAGCGACGTTGGAAGTTAGAAACTGAGCTGTCGATACCGCGACACGGACATGCACTTGCGTACCTCGGCACACAACTTATTATTATAGGTAATATAATCGTGGTGCAGAGGCCCAAAGTGTGAGGTTATGGGTTCGATACCCTCTCGAGGAAATGAAATTTTTATTTAAATGTATATTTACTTTTCTTCGCTCTGGTATTGAGGCTACGCGCGGTGTTGGGTTACACCGCTCAACACGCAATACCTCCAAAATTATCCAATAACTTAACTCTAGGTTTCCTCTAGGTATTTTTTTATTTTTGTGGAAAAAAGTGATTACAGTATTTATATTAATTGTAATAATAATTTGTTCTTTTTTTGTCATTGTAATAATAAACACACACATTCCTTTAATTAATCAATGTCAATAACAGATAAATATAATAACAATAAGATAACGTCAAAGCAATACAGAAATAGATATAGAAGTTTTACAAAGATTATCTATTATATCTAGAATGACTTTCACAATAATATAAAAATAAGGCGATAATATTTGTTTATTTTAATAGTACAGTATAATATTTTTCTTGGCTAACGGTTTCCGCATAGATATTTTATTTTCAATAAATAATTTAGACCATCACTAAGGAGATCCACGACGAGCCAGCGCTTCACGCATCCTATGTCGTGTATAGTGAGTTGGAATATTTCTAAAAATTAAGCTTAATATATATATCTAGGCGGTGTAACGACAATCTACATGAGAGCCCTAAGTAATGTAGAGTCGTTTTGCTGCGAGCGCGGCGCCTGGATCCGTGGCGTCGCCACGCTGCCGACCCCGCTCTCCGGCCACGGGGCAGTCACTCTGCCGCCCGCGTCCCTCATGTAAAATATAAAAAAATCTTATAGTTTTGGTGTTTTGTGTCAAAATATGCTGTATATTACTAAAGAATATTTTTTTGTTGTTCTTTTTATGTTGTAAATGTTGATGTCGTTTTTGACTTGTTTTTTTTTTTGTAAAAATTGCTTGTGAATTATTATTTATAACTTATATATTGTTTTTGTTAAATCAATAATATATTTTACCAGATTTGTTGTATTTTTTATTTTTGTTGTAGTAAACCAATAGTTAATAGTTCCTATTATATTAATATTTTTTTAAAAAAATATTTTAAAAACATAACATTGACACCGTTGTTTTCATTTCCTTCAGAGGCCAGGCACGGCGCTGAACTCGTTATGTGCGCTATATTTAATGTTTATTTTAAAAATATGTATAAATATTTATTATCTACATTTATTTCTTTATAGAAATAACTGTAACTTTCTTGTGTATTTTCACAGTTTACATCTCAAGCTTCAATTTTGGTTTATTTTAATTAAAAAATTTGCTAGAAATCGTTTGTAGGTTGGTTGTTATAAAAATAATTTTGATATAATAATACTCTAAACGATTATTTTTAATTCTTTATTATTTATTCTTACTTTAAAAAAATTGTGTTATAACAAATTATTTCAATACGAGAATTTAATATTAATTAAGAAATTCATAAAATTCTATTAAATATACTTAAAACTAATATCACATTGTACTCGTGTGTTTTAATTTATTAATAATGAGTTAATCCCAGACTTCTCTACATATTCCAAGGACGTCTCTCTTGTATCCATCTTGGCAAGGTTCGTAGGATTTGAAAAATGATTCACTATTTATTGGAACGAACCTGGTGGGTTTCAAATATAAGATGTCCTGAAAAGAAAGAAGAGATTATTGCTATTACATAATAAACTAAGCAATTTAGTTGAGATCTTCATGGTACAGTGGAAGCTTGGTAGCGTCCGACTGAAAACGCGGTGATTGTGGGTTGATTTCCCATTTTAGGGAATTAATTACCCAATTAATTGTTTACATAAATGTTTACTTCACCAAGAAGATTATTAAAAGAATTAAAAGAATACAAATTATTTACTTACCACTGGATCTCCCTCTATATTTAGATCTTCAAATATAATTTTGTTGTCTATTCTGCTCCCAGGATGTATGTGCCTGGTTTGACACATACCGACGAGGCCAACAAGGACTAAACACAGTAGTATCTTCATATTAACTTCGTTTGTTCCTCTTGCTTTCAATGCGTTAATCTTACAACTGATATGAACGAGGTTGTGCGCTTTTAATATATCAAAATCTTATCTATACTTACTCTACCGCGTGTTGTGTACGTCATTGTATGTTTACTCGGCGACGCCAAACAGACTCTTAGTATGAATCTCAGAATATTACTCATTTTGTGACGCACTGCAGTAACACACAGCCAGACTGTGGTTTCATAAGGCTTTACACTACTTGGTGAATCATGTGGGTTTGTTTTTAACTTTTGCAAAAAATATAAATGACCATTAAGATGGCAACCAGTCACCTGACTGACTATAAAACTTTCAACACTACATATAATAAATATTCCATTTGATAAGACGATAGGTAAGGTTAAATAGATAAGTATCTATTTAATCGCTACATAACAACAATGTTGATTTCTATACAAATTGTAGGACTTGAATTCGATTCCTTGTAATTGTTATCTTTTATTTTAATTATTGTAATATATAATTAAAATCATTATACTTATTATTAAAGAGATACCTGCTGCATTTAAGGTTTAATTATATGCATATTAAATTAATCTATGCGTATAAAGAAAAATATATAACAGGCCAGTCGTGACAGCAGACGCGACAGGTTGTGGGTTCGATTCCCACTCGAGGAAATGAAATATATTAATATTTTAAAATTAATTTTAAAAAAATCAAACACTGTTTAAAGTTTAGTTTTACTTTGTTAATTACGTATACGGTACATTATAAAATATGAAATTTGAACTACTAAAAATATTTCATTGAATACGTGTATCATGGTTTATTAGAATTCACCCCCTAAACTGAAAATAATTTCATAAACATATTTTATAAGCATAAGTATAGTTCAAGCGGGCGACGTGGTCTACGTCGGCTAGTGTAAATATAATTTTTGCATGGGCACTTTACAGAATATCAAACAAATTTTGGGCAGACTCGATTAATACACAAACAAAATTATAAAAATTGAAATAGTTAAAATAACAAAAACAATATATAAATATAGATTTTTATAGATTTATTTAATCAAAATAAACAGATGTCAGGCACATTCAAAATATTCAATATTCGACTTGTTTGTCTGTTTGTATGTAATTATGTTTCGCCGTAATATTGCCATTGGTCGTCGATGTGAAACGATGTCATATGACGTTTTATACACTGTAGATTACTTCCCAATACCTCCCCGGGCGGACAGCTGTCGTTTTCTATATAAATAATTAAAATCTATTTATTATTTAGATTTATTTTATCACATGTTTACAATTGTATAAACAACAAATAAATATTCATATTTATAAAAAAATTGTGAAATTATCAAATCGAATTTATATCCACACATTTTAAGCTCGATAAAATTTATATAAATTTTCAAAATTTTATAAATATTTCTTTTTAGTTATAAAACAAAACATATATCAAGGTATCGTAATATTATTACAATATATTTGTAATCGTTTCCTAGAACGTTTATATTTTATAAGAAAGGTGGGTCGATTCGAATTTGAATCGCTTTATAGGAATTACCTAACGCAGGAAATGATGTAATAACAACAACTACTTATGAAGTGAATAAACTACAAGTAAATAAATATTTTACAAAGTACAGATTGTATTTTTTTTTTTAATTTAATATTCAGTTAAAGGAAACGATTGAATGAAACACTACAATGTTGGTTTAATTTGTAAACTATACTCTTTATTTTATATTTAAACATTACAAAAAACATGGCACTTTTCATTAATTTTATTGACAAATCCTTTGTTTACTAAATTATGATTTTATTTAATTAGATCAATGTGCTTGTCTACGTGAACATCTGGAAGTGGCCCTACTTCTCGGTTGATGTTTGCCAAATGATCTCTATAAAATATTTCAGAAGCACGTTCCAGCATTATTGGTAGAGCACAATCAGGTGATCCATATGGCAAATACACTCTCTCGTAAATTAACGGCTGATTGTTATTCCTTATAAACGGTACAGGCATAGTCGGTAAAATATTCTTCATAATAGAATCGCTTTCGAGCTGTTTCCAAAATTCATCATTTGAACGCAGGACCCTCGGAGTACGAACGTTAGACACTTCATAATTTGGCATCACGTCTTGAGGAGATAAAGAGTAATAATACTTCAAATACACGGGTGGTATATACCTTACTGGGTATGGCTGGAACGAGTATGGATATGATAACTTATTGTAACTTCTTGCAACACTATTATGCGGTATTTTCGGAGTTGGTGGGGTCAATGGATCTGTATTAACGTCATAATAATTATATCCTGGATTATAGGCATATTGGTATACCAGGTCTTTGTTTGCAATATTGGTCAATGGTGGCTGCAATTCTGAAGACAATCCATCGATGTTGTTTGAGGACGTGAGATCTTGCCAGCTCTTATTTTGGGTTACCGGACATAGCTCACGCGATGATTTTTTCAGATTATCTGACTCATTGATATCATTTGTATTTTCTGTCTCTATTGAGAATGCTTCGATTATATTAGTTTTAGGTTTCTCCAAAAGATGAGCTGATGAAGAATATATTAAATAATGAATAATAATATAAAAATAAAACACTTTTCGTATTACAAAGTTACAATGCTTCATCGTGTACACTATCGTAAGTACAACTACTTCTAATGCTAAAATGTTTTAATTACTAAGTAAATGTTTGAATCTACTCACTACGGTCATATTTCATATTGAAACAAATGTATCACATTACACTGACTTGCATACACTATGCAATTATATTGTCACTAGGTATAGCCATTTATTAATTAAGTAAATATTTTAAATTATTCAAATGAAAAGAGAACCCGTTTCCCGCTTTTCACTGAATTTTTGAGACATTGCGTGTTGAGTGGTTTAGAGCGAAGGAATGAAAATATTAATTTTTTTTTTTTTTTATGGGAGAGGACAAGGCAAACGAGCGTTCGGGTCACCTGATGGTAAGTGATCACCGTCGCCCACGACCCCATGCAACACCAGAGGAGCCACAGGTGCGTTGCCAGCCTTTTAAGGTGGAGATGAAGGGCACCGGGGCCCGGCATTACCTAATGCGAAACGCAGTGGCAAGGGCCACTACTTCACGCCGGTTTAAAATGCCAGGGGTGGTATTAAATCCGGTCGAGTCTGCCCATGCGTGTTGCCATTACTGGCGACGTGACTCTACCACACGTACTTTAGTCGCCTTTTACGACACCAACAGTACCAGGGTGATCCTATTCTAAGCCGGGACCACACGGCTGACTTTACCAGAGCGAAGAAATGAAAACATAAATAAATATTTTCTTTCCTCGAGTGGGAATCGAACCCGCAACCAGTCGATTGTGCAGCACAATTTGTACCACTGCGCCACGACCAGCCATATAAGCATACATTACCTATATACTTGAGCTTCAATAGCAGCAATATCTTTGTGACGTTGTTGAGTCGAAGCCTTGCCCTTGTTAGCCCCTTTCTTCGCCACAAGGGATTTGTCTAGCGCAGTTTGACCTTTAGTACTGAATAATCTTTGTGCCCTTTCTATATAATATATAATAATATACTCCGAGTGGGAATCGAACCCACGAGTTTTGCGTTACTATCACACGCTTGTGCCGCTATGTGCGCTTGGAGGGAATGAAATATTTAATACATATTTTCATTTTCTCGCTCTGGTAACGAGCGAGCACGGCGTTAAGTTTCGCCACTCAACACTCTATACCTTATGATTCGGCCTAATTTATGGAACAGAAGTATCTGGAACACTAGGTACCCAAGCTCAAGCCGTCATACAGCGTGAAGCTAAAAATATATAATATACATATATTTTTAAAATACTAGTCGTGGCGCAGGCGCATAAATTATGACTGTAAACGCCACTGGTTGTGGGTTCGATGCCCATTCGATGAAATGAAATATTTATTTAAATTTATATTTCCATTTGTTCGCACTGGTGTTGAGATAAAACGCGGCGTTGAGTTCCGTGCTCAACACTAACTAGGTTCCTGCTGCCTACACTGCTATGGGCGAGATAGAGCGTGAAGCTGATTAAATTTATTTTTTTTTTTCAAAAATTTAAAAACATAATGACAAAATATGTGCAATAAAATCACAATATATAATTCACATCTTCAGTTTATTTTTGATTTTTGTGATGCATATAGTACTAAACCTTAAATAATAACTCCAAAGTCCTTTATTTATATACTTATATTAAACATAAATTAGAAGTCTGTCTGTTGTAACAAAATATTATTGTTTATTTAAAATCGTTTCGGATTTATGATTGAATGGTGTTCTTTGTATTTTAACTGGTGTCTCATCTATGTCCTTAGCGTCCCGTTTCATATAGTACATAATGTCGTCGTCCGATCTGAACGCCGGGAAGGACGGATGAGCCTTTGCTAAGCTTCCCGACACCACTGATGGAGAGCAACTTAACATTAGCGGTATGCCACATCCTGTGTTTGCAGTTGGAAAGACTCCAATAGCCCCAGGACTCACACCAGTTATTGGTAAACTACTTCCAAAAGCGGTCCTAGACATGCCGTGATGATGACCCCAATGTAACCCATTGTCCCTCATGCTCATTTGATTACTTGGTTGCATGGAGCTATCTAACTCGGATATATTGTTCTCTCTCATTGAATGTATGTGATCTTGTTTTCTAGATGGTAGTTGTGATAGATCCGGGTTGTTGTCTGATTCCAACTGATTAAACCTGTTCATATATCCATGTCCGTGCTGCCAGTAGGGTCTATAGTGATTGTTTGGAAATTCGGGTACATTATTATATAGTTGACTCATGTATTTCTGTTGCTTTTCTTCAATATATTCCATTGGTGGCGTGTCATAAAGCTGATGATTATTATTATAATTGTATTGCTGCCCTGTATATCTACCTTCATTCATTCGCATATTTGTTTGTTCTTTTGTCATCTGATCTTCATCATAACGTCCCTCCCCTATTAATTTATTAGGTTTTAAAACCGAATTTCTATTTGGTAAGTTTGTAGCACTTTTGAAAACAGATGACGAGTCATCCATTAGTTTTCTGTCTTCCGACCATCGGCTACTTGGAGCTACTTGCATATTACGATTTTGACTTGAATACTCCTCCATATTTGATTCTTCTGTCATTCTTACGCCTTGTTTTTCATTAAATAACCTTTGATTAATATCTAAACCGTTATTGTTGGGAGCAGGAGTGGGCGTTAAGAAACTTTTATCGTCATGGAAATTAGAAGCAGATTTAAACTCTTGAGGTAAACCATTACTTTGCTCGTTCATCGGAAATAATGTCGGTCGATGGAACGGTTTTTGCATTAAATATTGTTCAACGTTTTTAATCGATTCGCGCTCCATACCTAAATCTCCAGTATTCCTCATGCTAAGTAAATCTTTATTAACATGAACGTGCTGGTCGCTAGGATTATTTTTTGTGTGGATAAGTGATTCTTTATTTGCATCAGATGCTACTGTTTTAAATTTTGGATCAATATTTTCTTGAATTAAATGAGTTAAATCAAGAATTTGAGAATCATATTGGTTTCCTAATAATGACTGAGCTTTAGTATTATCTTCAGCCATCCTCGTGTCCATTTTTTCACTGACTATGTTTTGTTGATTTTTTAAATTGTGATTTTTCGTCTCAAACTCATTTTCTTCGGTAGAACGTAAAGTGTGGAGATCATTGCTTTCATGAGGAATATTCTCTTCATGTTGCCCTTTAGTATGTAAATGCTCCTTTAGAATATTAAAAGGATTTGTTACAGCAGGTACTACAGCGTCAACTTTGTCAAATTTATTACTTTCTAGACTTAACATATTAGTTCCTAGTGAATCTAGATCTTCTGTAATTTTATGGCCCATGTTGGCAAGTTTTGTTAAGGTCGTACTTAGGTGACCATTTGCAATTTGTTGATTGTTCAAGTTTATCGGTATAATTGATGAAGCAGGTTTAATAATAGCATGTTTTCCTTGTAAATGGTTTGCCTCTTCAGTATTTTCATTTGTTGTTCTTTGAGATGAGTCAATATTTTCATTTGTAAATAAGTTATCGGATGGTATTTTTTCATCAAAAGTGCCACTTGTGTGCATTTTTTCATTGTATAATTTGTTTTCTTTTGGTATAGTTGAAATATCCAGACTTTCACGCATTTTTATTTCATCGTCACTATCCTTACTAAGCGGTGTATAAAGTTTTTTTTCCTCACTTTGTTGGATATCAGCATTTTTTTCATGCATATCATGGATATTTGTGTTTGTAAGTTCAACAAGCGTTTTGTCAATATTTATTGCATCTTTTGGCATAAATAAGTCTCCCGTGTTGTCATAGTTTGGTTTGTCGATTTTGAATAATTCTTTTATCTCTTCTTGTGCTTGAAAATTTGAATTTACTTCGCTAGATTTCCATGTTGGCTTGTGATCATCGTTTTCACTTGATTTAGTGTTTTCATCATTAGCTTCTTTAGCTATATAGGGAATTTCTTTATTTTCAAATTCGGTGCTTGCCTGCTTGTCTAAATATTCAAACGTAGAATCTAACAACGAACTTTTTCCAGTACTTTTTGTGTTAGGCGTATTTAACATATGAGGTTGATCATTGATAATTTCCTCTGCATTTTTTGACCCTAATAATTGTTCTTCAAGGTTAACCATCCTGGTTTCATCGTGTATCAATGCTTCTTTTTCCATGTTAACATCTACTAAATCTGAAGCGGTCTTTTCTTGTTTCAAACTATCGCTATGAAGCTCTATATTAAACTCTTTATTATTGGATGTTGATGTGAACATATCATCATGAGTTTCGGATCGTTGTTCTTCCGAGCTACTTGATTTTCCAATTTGTGAATCAGGTAAAGTCTCAATATTTTCTTCATCATAAGCATTTTTATCACTCTTTAATTCACTTTTACTATCATCTAAAGATTCATTATTTGATTTTTCTTGGGCCTCGTGTTCACCTACTTTTAATATCTCACTATCCGTTAATTTGGTTGCAGCACTATTTTCAGCGGAAAATGAATTTAATGACTCAGATCTAAAAGCATCTTCAATATTTCTAGCAATTTCAAAGTTTTTGTGGATATTTTCAATTGCGTCTTTCCATTGAGCTAACTTTTCGTCGTCAGTTGATTTTGGTGTAAAAATATCTTCCTGCATCTTAGGAGATTCCATAGACTCTATTGTTTCATAGTTGTGTGCAATATGTTCTAGAGCTTTTCTAGCTGTTTCGATATCTTCCTGTACCTCTGTATCAGTTGCCAAATTTTCATTGTTTGAGTTATCTTTTAGCTTCATTGAACTTTCTTCCATTTTTTGAATATTTCGTTGCAAATTTTCGACAGCTTCCTTTGCCATCTTAATACTGTGTTCTACGTCTTTTTCTGAAATATCCAGGCCTGCAGACTTCGTACTCTTTGATAACTTATTAGGGTTCACATTGGGTTCGTCGTCACATAATTTTACTTTGACTTGTTTTCTACAATTTTCATGTGGATCTCCATATGCCATTTCTTCATCTGAATCTCTATAGAGATGATATCCAAACTTTTTCTTAATAATTAAAGGCTTTTTAAATCCTAAGCTTCTTCCTTCAAAAACTGGAGCTGCGATGTGCGATTTTAACCCAATGTTGTTATTCGGTGATATTTCCCTCTCATTATCTAATATTTCCTCGTGCACAGGGTCATGAAGAGGTGACTTTTTTTCACGTTTTATAGTTACCGAGGGCTCGTGAAGCGTTGAATCAGGTTCGTGGAATGTCCCTTTAAGAAGCGTAGGAATAGCTCTAGCAAATGTTGCAAAGCAACACAGTAAAATGATAGTCTTCATTGTGCTGCTTATTGAATGTGATACGAAGACCAAAATATTCTCGTCATTTATACAAAAATCGTATAGCGCTTTCGCGAACATAATAAAAACAAACGTGCCTAAGTACATAACAAATGCTGCGTCTTCCGCATGACAGACATTTTAATTTCGTTAGTAAATGATACATATTAATTAAAATAGAAAAATATTTTATAATTTTATATTCTAAATTATTATTAATATACTTTATACTAAATACTGTTAAATATTTACTATAAGACGTAAAGATTTATTTCAATTTTGTAAGACCTTAATATCAAATATATTTTTTTCTATCAGCGTCACACTGTATTCTGCACACAGCAGCGTAGGAAACAAAGAGGCAACCTGGGGGTTACCTTATGTAACAATTTGTTGTCATTAAAATACTTCCGTTTGCCACTTTCCACCGAATAGAAGCGTTGAGTGTTGAGTTGAAGAAATCAAAATATTAAATAAATAAATTATGTAAAATATTAAATATTTTCATTTCTTCGGGTGGGAATCGAACTTAGAACATGAAGAGTTCAACAGTCACACGCTTATGCCCCTGCGCTACGACTAGCATCAATTTATTTTTTAATTTAATTTATATATTTTTATCTCAAGAACAATGACAATTGTGTCCTAAACAGGCTTAGCTTAAAATGTAATGTATATAAAAACCTTATTTTTAATTTGAAATGATATATATTTTTTCTTTATTTTATTTGTTGTATGTTTTCATATTTTAATTATTTAACAGGAAGTAGGTGGTAGCGTAAATATGAGAATAACTGAAAACATTATTTTCTGGTTACACATTTCGTCTTATAAATTAATGAAATATAATTTATATCTTATATCTAAGTAATTTTAACAAAAAATCTTTCTAAATGTAACGTACCGTTCTTTCAACCACCCTCGTTATCTCAGTCCAAACTGTGATCTCTTCACATTCACTATATATTTTTAAAGCTCCCATTTCTATTATTACACAATTCAGATATTTTTTTTTTGTTATATATGATAATTATACATATAGATATAGAACAGCTAGTACCTATGGTTTCATTTGAAATTATTCAGACCATCGTTTTTTTATGTCAAATGTAGGAGTTATATTATGTTAAATGCAGGAGAGCATTAAGTTAAAAAACGTTTTATTGAATCACTTTTTTACGCTGTATCCCGCACACAGCAGGGTAGACAGAGGGAACCTTGGAACACACTCCGTTCCCCACTTTCTGCTGAATTCTGGAGGCATTGCGTGTTGAGTAACAGAACTCAACGCCGCGCTTTGCCTCGAACAGAAACACCAGACAAACAGACACACCAAAGAAACGAAGAAAAATGGAAATAAAAACGTAAAGAAATATTTCACTTCCTCGAGTGGGAATCTAACCCTTAACCGTCGCGTTTGCGGGCGGCACCCTTCTGCCACTGCGCCACGACGGCCTCGACACCACATTTTCAACTACATTTTCTATGATATTATCACGTTTCTGATCTCGTAGTTTCCACAACAAATTTTTCCTAACTTTTTTAATGTTTTCATTTAACGCCACGGGTTTGTCTTACCTAGACAAATATAATAATTTTTCCTCCAAGTAAGTAGGTTCAATTCCGAATCCAAGCCCACCGATTAAAAACATCATTAAAAACAAAGAATATTAAAAAAATCATTGATTCATATAATATATTTTTTCATTGCAATAAATTTCTATTTTGTAAAGATTTTCAGTGTACAGATATACTGCTTTTTGTATTGTTTGTATTGTATACAGAATGGAAGCGTCTGCGCAGCTGTTACGAAAGCAGTACATAAGAAAAAATATTTCAAACCCATATCTAAAGAAAATAATTAAGATACCTACGTCAACAGTTTAGACATAGGATTTTTTTTCATTTCACTATTTAACGTAAACACTTACTACTACTTTCCCTTTTTTTTAATAGCGTGTCTAGTGGCGGAACTCAACGCCACGCATTGCCTTTTTACTGACTTCAATTCCATTTTCCCCTTTTGAACAGTTCTTATCTAATATGTCCTATATATATATATATATGACTTATTAATTTTAAATATTATACCGAGCAATTTTTAGCTTTTAAAAGAGATCTTTAAAAACAGAACGTCAATAATAGTGTTATTTTTTTAGATTTTTAAATAAAGAATGTTTTGTGGTGTAGGATCTGTAAAAATATTTTTGATTTTGCTTAAAATTAAATATAAATTATAACGAAAAAGCTTGAACGCCACTCTCTCTCTCTCTGTCTGTAATAAAACATATATAGAAAAAAAATGTTTATACCAAATCTAAGACTTTTTATTATTTTATATTACTTGTAGTTTGTTAAGTTGTATTGTTTAATGGTTTCGCAAACAGGTCTCACGTAATTCCGACGAAGCAAAATATTATTTTTGTAATTACAGCGTTCAGCGAACGCTGCGTTTTCTTTGTGTAAAACAAAAGCATTTCCACATACTCATACACACATATGTCACCTGCGACTGTGTCAATTCATATTTATAATATATAATACCGGCAAAGGTAGTGGCTTCAAATTTCACAAGTCGCCTTGATTTATAATCTACTTTTTTTTGCAATATAATATAAACTTATAGTCCATTTTAGCATTTACATAAATAACTTAATATCTATTTATCACTCATCTAAGTATGTAGTGTAAGTATCATATAATGACGTAAATAATATATAATTAAATACTTACAAACTATTATATTATATATTGGAATTAATAATAATCGAGGGAAACATTTACTTAAATATATACGAGTTAGAATATATTGGAAAATCTGCCGTGTATTTACTAAAACTTTAGAAAAATAATCGTTTTCCGTCGTGGCGCAGCGGCACAAGGGTATGACTGTAAGGCGACGGTTGTGGGTTCGACCCCCACTCGAGGAAGTGAAATATTTATTAACTTTTCTTCGCTCAGGTGTCGAGGCAAAGGGCGGTTTTGAGTTCTGCCACTCAACACGCAATGCCTCCAGAATTCGGTACAAAGTGGGGAACGGAGTGTCTTAACACCGACGCTCCCTCTGTCTACCCTGCTGTGTGCGGGATACAGCGTGAAGCTTTTTTTTTTTAATAAATTAAACTTATATATTTTTTGTTGTTAAAATAAGCATCGAAACTAAAAACCTATTCTATTTCTTTCTTTTCTTTTCTATCCGTCCACATTTCATGTTTCTACGCACAGCGGTTATGGCTGTCTTCATGCAGAAGAGACCTGATTAATTTTTTTTTAGTCCAGGCCTTCTAAAACATACTTAAATGTATCGTACAGAAGTTAGGTAGGTACAAGTGATTCAGAGCTTTGTACTTTTCAAGGAAGAACATTCTATGTATGAATGATTTTAAAAAAATGTAATAATTATGATGACTTTCAGATATCTCTGAGAATTATTACTAATCATATTGCATTGTGGATGTAGATTTCCCATCCGGTCTTCTTCGTCAATACGTATATAAATATATATACTCAATATATATTTTTTCTATTATAATTAAAACCTTACCATTTTTTTATATACCTACTCTATAATAATTATTACTGTATGACTATAAGCCAGTTACAAATCTTTCCTTCTGTCAGTCAGTACCTTATCGATATAACGCGAAAGGCAGAAGAAACCTAGTGTCTTGACAAGACACTCCGTTCTCAGTTTTTCACCTGAATTCGAGGAATTAGTTTGAGTATATATAATAAAAAAAATCATGAGGAGACACTATAGTAAGTATTAAGATAAAATGACATCGTAGTCCTTCAAAGACTTCCTTTTTTAAATTTTTTACAGCAATCGAAGCAAAGTGGAAATGAATGTACACCCGTAGCGTTCTGACAGAAATAGATAATATTAATATTATTGATTAACTTTTTATATACGAGTATATACATATAAAAAAATATATTTACAAATTTGTTCAAAATTAAGTATAAAATAAAATTATTCTAAAGAGTCTCTTGACAGAAGTAAATTATTAAGACTGATATTTACTAATCGAATTATTTTTGTCTAAAGTTAGATAATGTGTGCAAAACGCAAATATTTATTCGAGTAGTATAATCCGGTAATCGCGAAAACTAAATTTATATAAACTAGACCGTCATAGCGCAATAGCACTGCTTGTGACTATAAGTGCAAGTTTGATTCCCACTCTAAGGAATAATTTGATTAATATTTTCATTTCCTTGCTTTTGTAACAAATTTTAAATTTAAATCCATCTTACCACTACTTTAAGATATTAGTCAATAAATTAAAAAAATATATTTGTACATAATGTAGTATATTAAAATAAATATATATATTTAATAAAATAAAAACTACTAATATATTATCATATTTTATTAAATTAAAGCAATTTTCACAAAACGTGTTCATTTTTGTTTCGTAGGTATATAAGAATAAATAAGTTAATAATAATAAGTAGTTTATATTAAGAACATTATATAACTGTACTAAAATTAATCTTAAAAATGTTTTATGTGCTTCGTTCAAACAGATTTATCTTTTCTTTTGTCGGTGTCACTTAATGGGGTAATAGCTTGCTCGGCGTAATTTCCTTGAAGAACGTCCTGGTAATCATCTACTCTGCGATAATACTCTGGATGTGTAAACACTGGTGTATTATAAATCTGTGGTTCCGATCTCGCTACTCTACCAGAAACAACTGATGGGGTACAGCTAAAGAAGAGAGGCACGTTACAGCCTCCTGCGTTGCCGCTTGGATATACTCCGTACACAGCAGGTGCCACTTGGTGCACTAACTGATTGTTTATATTGGCAAAATTCGCACCCTTTTGTAACAGAGGTGACGGAGCTATTCTGTAATTGGATCTGCCCGTGGGAACGTCTTTAATAAAGCTCATATCCGAAAAACTCAACGTTTCCCTGTTGTCGTTATAAGGATCATCTGCTCGGTACATATTCCCCGGATAGCTCTGACCACTATAATCGTATGTGCTGGGCACAAATTTAGGTGAAAGATCATTTTGATACAATGTATTGGGAGCATAGGATCTTGCTGCAGCAGCAGCAGCACACGGCGATATAGCGTAATAATTTTCACTCAATCTTTGTCCCCGTAGATAATCTACTTGTCTATTGTCGAATTCCAGATATCCAGGTCTTTGTTGATCTTCGCCAATTGGTGCCGAAGATGCCACCATAAATAACACACATATGCCAGCCCAAATTTCAAAAGCAACCTTCATCGTATCAAGTTTTCACAAATGATGACTATTGGAGGTATTTGAAATCATATTTATACATGTTTATGCAATACTTTTTCGGTCAAATATGCACTTGTAATGCATTTAGTATTCATATATTATAAAATTTATAGCGTCGCTCAATATTGCCGCTGACTTCAGCATTTAATGCAATATTCAAAGCAACTATAAAATATTGTAAATAATTTTATTGACACATCTTCCATGGAATAATAAGATCAGCAGTAACGCTGGCTTATCATTCAAAGAATAATAATTGTTAATCCACGTAACTCTTCTTTCACTGTGTTATAAACTACACTGAAATATCACTTGTAGGTCAATTATTTATTATAAAAAAACTCCTACAGGAATGAGAATAAAAGGAATTTACATTTTTATATAAAATTATATATATATAGTCCAAACTTTATCATTGAAATACGTTTATTAGCAAATACTAGTGTAGGTTTATAAATGTAACACAATATTTAGGAATAAAACTATAATATATATTCAATTTCGTCGCACACATTTTTAACAATTTTTCAATCGGATATTTCAGTCATATATTATCACAAAATGCTTACATGTCTAATAAAATATCGAGTAAATGGATAAAAAAATGTTTAAAAGAGAACTTGAAAAAATGTTTGGAAGTTTTTACATAACAACATTATTTAAATGTAAAATTAAAGCTAATTAACTAGAGCGCCTGCAATTACATTCAATCCAATTTTAAAATAAATTAAAATATAACTTTTTGTGAAATAAAAGTTATAAAGAGCTTATGTTTAAAACGTTACAGCATTATATATTGTTTATGTATCGACATAATTTCAACGACAAGTAAATAAGCATGTATCAATTTCACAATCGTTTTTCTTACTTTTCCACTTCCTTGTAATCAAGACGTGCATTTGTGGAATTTTTAATTTATATATAATATAAGACGCAATTTAGCATTTTACTCACGTATCGTATAATATGTGATTAGTATATACAATTTTACACTATATTTATAATATAGGTATACTTACTTGTACAATTGTGAACTATTACACAATCTTTGGTATATTCATCTCTGATAAATCCCGCAGAACATCGGCAGCCCACTCTGCATTCCCATTTCCTCGGACACAAGTCTCCACTTTTACGTAATAAACGAAAATTGACGCACGTTGGTGGACACTTCCATCCGCATAGAGAAAACTCTTCGTTTTTACGTAAGCACGCAGAAGATTGAAAAACTAATGCAATTCTTATCACATGTAATAAAAATAAAAAAGTGGCTAACATTCTTAAAAACATAACGTGATATACGTAGAGCGTTTTTGTAGTGTGATATTATTATTATGTATTACAATTTATAAAGCTATTTATAAATTGTAATAAAAGATATGAGTTAAAAATCTTATGTTGATAAAATAAGAAACCCTGATATAGTAAAGTACCTTTTGATTGCTTAATGCAAATATGAATATTTTTATAGTGTCACTATTTTTTCTTCTTTTAGACATAAACGCGACAAATTGTGGGTTCGTTCCCCACTCGAGGAAATTAAATATCTATTTAAATTTATATTTTTATTTCTTTGCTCTGGTGCCGAGGCAAAAGTGCGGCGCTGTATCCGCCACTCAACATGCTATGCCCCAGAATTCGGCGGAAAATAGGTAACGGATTGTCTTAACTTCAGGAGAGAAAATGTGAAGCTGATTTATTTATTACATACAAGCATTATTATAAGTACATTACGCAATGAAAATTTATATGATATTTATCTAGCAATTTAGCACGAAGAAAAAATTGTGTGTATATAAATATTGTACAGACATTTTGTATTAATTCTTACAAGATATAAGAACATAAATACAAAAGTAAATAACACAAAATTAACAACCGTTTCAATTTTTCTACTATAAAGTAATATGAATATATAGCTTGATTTATAAGCTTGAACTAATGGGTGCCTCAACGTGTTATTCTACAGAGTAAGAGTGCGGGTTCATGTCGTTTTAAGTTCCTGGTGGTGATGTGACAACATGATGACACAAATAAAATTTGTTTTTCTTAAACTTATATTATCACAACAAACAATATCTTCAGGTAATGTAAAATCTTTGTAAGTAATTTCTAAGATAAGAATATATATATATATATATATAGCCCAAGATCCCAGAGCCATAATATGTAGTTAAGACGGTATGCTTACTTACTTGAAATATGGCCAAATCAAGTAACGGTATATCTCGGTCTGGAAAGATGATTAACCCATTGGATTGATCTGGGTGTTTATGCTCCTCATATATTTTGAAATAGTCTATAAATAATATATTTAAAATTAAACAAAGTGTAAAGGCCCACTTAATGGATCTGGTAATAATAAACATACAATTTTTACATTATTCTTAAACACAAATTTTAAATTGAACGTTTCTACTTTCACGTAGCTGGACATGTCCCTTTAGTTGGCGCTATCACTGAAAGGTTTACCACTTTTAAGTTAGGGAGTATGCATACAGTCTTAACGACATATTAGACTAAAACCCTCAAAATTTCAAAAGACCCCTAAAATCATGTAAGTCTTGCATGATCTCTGGGATCTCAGTCTAATAGAAAATACACAAAAATATGTGAATTTGCTTATCTCTAACATATGATTGTGAAAGACTAAAACGTGTCTTAAATAAATTTTAGATAAATTAAGATCATGATTAAATCTTTAACACGTTATCTGAATGTGGCTTGGTTAATTATATAAGGAGCAAGTCAACCAACATTTTACATTATAACTAAAGTTGTTAACGTGAGATTAGTTTATTAAAATGTACAAGAAAATATCTACAGTATTGATATTTGCATTTATTAGCTGTGTACGATGTCACTTACTGTTGGACGCTTCAAAGCGTTTACAACCAGTACACGGGTTATATGTGAAGCCATCTACAGACGGAACTACTGGAGACCTGTACGTAGCGGCTACCGAAGATACTGGAGTAAAGTCTCAATGGCTGACAGACCAACCTATAAATCTATTACCTTCATCCAAACAAAAACAGACGTCAAAGATTCCAGTCGATCGATCGATCGATCGGTCTTTATCATCAACTCTGACCAGAAGTTCTTCATCAAATGAAGGAAAGGTTACAACTCAAAAGAAAGCTGCTGTAACAAGTCCAGCTTTGAAACACGGTTATGGAGGGGATGGTAATTTACTAACACCTTACCCACATGCAACCACGTCTTTAGAAGGCAAGACAACAAAATCTTTAGAAGGATCAAATGTCACTCCTTGTTCTTCACAATTTCCAGCTCACGCGTATTCTCCATTCTTTTACCCCTACATGATATCTGCACTCGCTAATACAATAAATGCTTTGAAAGACCTAGAGAATAGTGAAGAAAATGCTCCTACTATTGTCTCACAACCTACTCCACAATGGCCCCATCCATATGCATTTCCATATCAATACATAAGGATAGATCCCAATGCGTGGTCAAATCCATCAAATCAAAATGCTGCCCTATCTTCAATTCCAAACGAAACCAGCAACGAGAGTTCCTAATAACATTAAATAAGGTTAATAAATATGTATAAGACAACTAATGTAAAATATTAACCATTAAAAATAATAAAAGATGCCAAATAATTATAGTTTTCATTAAAATAATTTTTATATGAAGATTTTAAAAACATCTTTATAAAAATGTTTTGTATCTGTTATGGAGGTTACCCCTCTCATGTCAATATCATCTGTCAACCTTTAAGTCAACACACAAAATCTGCGCATGTTGCGCAGTATTTGTAAATTATTATTTATTAATAATATAACTAATAATTCATTAAAATAATATATAAACAAACTATATTCTGAAGCACAAGTGATCAGATAACATGGTTTCCAAGAAAAAGAAGAAGGTATGTTTATATTAAATAATGAAAACACGTGTTTGTCAATACGAAACTAACCAAAAAATTACGCTTACAGTATTCCTCTGGAGAAGGAGCGCAGTTTATGACAAGGAAAGCTGCATTAAAGAAACTTCAATTGTCTTTAAAAGATTTCCGACGTATTTGCATACTGAAAGGAATTTATCCTCGGGAACCTCGTAACCGTAAAAGAGCTCAAAAAGGTGCTGGCGGCATCAAAACACTTTACCACACAAAAGATATAAAATTCTTACTACACGAGCCAATAATATGGAAACTGCGAGATTTAAAGGTATACAATTTTATATATTCGATTTAGCTACAACCTTACCAATGAAATGAATAAACTATACATTTTTGAGACTTTCCAATATTTTTTTTTCCCCTCTTATCCACATTGTAGGCGCAGTTTTTACTTGCTATAGTTCCTTTTTTTAGCCTCATTCAATGTTTCTTGTCTCCTAATTTATAAATAATATAATAATAAAATTATATTAAATAAAAATTTCAGGTTTACCAACAAAAAATTCGCAAAGCGCGTGCTATGCGAGAATATCGAAAAATGAGGAAGTATTTCAGAGACTACCCTGAAGTTAACATTGATCACATAGTTAAGGAAAGATATCCCACATTTGTGGATGCTGTAAGAGATTTAGACGACTGTTTAACACTTTGCTTTTTGTTCAGTACCTTTCCATCACTTAAGAAAGTACCTCGAGATCAGTCCCTTCTCTGCAGAAGATTGACTGTTGAATTCATGCATGCAGTAATTGCAGCTAAAGCCCTTCGTAAGGTATTTGTCTCAGTAAAAGGTTATTATTATCAAGCAGAAATTGAAGGACAAACAATAACATGGATTGTGCCACATCATTTCTCATTTCAAGTAAGTAATCCTAGCCTAGGGATGTTTCATTGAATCTGTTACTTGTCTAGATAAATACTAGTGAATTCAATGATTTTTCCTATTTTTGTATTGTACATGATCAATGATTTGGACATTTAAATATCAGTCAATGAGTTAAGTCATTTATAGTATGCTAAATGATGTAGCTCTGCATTATTTGTCAATGCTACAAATGTTTGTGGCATCTAAACATTTTCCTTGTTAGCTAACCACCTTTAAAATTAAATCTGCTTTCTCCTAGATGCAGAGTGGCTATCAAAATAATTATTTTTATGCACTTTGCCATTCCAAAACTGGCCAATGTAAAATATCCTAGACTAAAGTTAAATTTTATGTAATGAAAAACTTTGTTTAATAAATACTTTGATTTGATACTAGATTGTCCAAAAAGTTGAATGATTAAATACCTATCCTTCTATTTAAGTATGAAAAAATAAATCAAATAAAATCATCCCAAAATATTTTATAACTTATCTTCATGCTCTATCCCTAGTGGGTAGTCAGAGAGAACAGAGCGCCAAACGCTACGGTCTTTACATACATTTATTTGATTATTATATTATTTGTTCATACTTTTCCATTAACGAAAAAATCATTTATTTTAATACTAATCTTAAAATTTCTTTTTAGCCTCAAAACAAAGATGAAGTGGATTTCAAAATAATGTCTACATTTGTTGAATTTTACATTATGATGTTGGGATTTATTAATTTCAAACTCTATCATTCATTGAATTTGGTATATCCACCTAAACTAACTAGTGCATTCAATTCTGAAACTGAGAAAGATCTTGTTGATGAAAATGCATATGTTGCCGAACGAATAGCTGCTATGAATCTATCAGTAGCAAAAATTACTGGTGCAAATGAAGTAGAAGAACTACCAGAAATTGACATATTTAATACAGAAGATGCAGACCCGCAAAAATTAGAGGAAGCTAAGCTTGAGGCTGAAAAAGTAAAGAAACTAAAAACGATGTTCAAAGGCCTCAAATTTTTCATTAATAGAGAAGTCCCCAGGGAACCTCTAGTATTCATAATTCGTTGTTTTGGAGGTGAAGTATCTTGGGATAAAGACTATTTTGTCGGAGCTACTTTTGATGAGTCTGATGAATCTATTGCTTATCAGATAGTTGACAGGCCTAGTATGGACAAGCAATACCTATCTAGATACTATATTCAGCCACAATGGGTGTTTGATAGTGTAAATGCAAGAAGTTTACTTCCAATTAATAAATATTTAATGGGTGCTGTGTTGCCACCACATTTATCACCATTTGTAGATAAAACTAAAGATCAAGTATATATGCCACCAGAGGAGAGAGCACTTAATGATCCTAACTTTAAACCTTTAGGTAAGTTTTATGAGTTTTTTTTATGTTATACACAATATTACTATCTTAAGTAAACTGGAGAGTTCTGTCTCGTAGAACGAATTGCAAATTGATTTGACATTCCTACCGCCAACTCAATTTACATGTGAAAGTAAAAAAATCACACTAGTCGATTATTCATAGTCTGGTCTTCTTCATTTTATTTGCTTTAAATGTGATATATGTAAAAAGAAAAATTTCTTGTAATGCATCTTGTTTTTTTTTTTATTTCTATTTTATTATGTAATGACTCATTATACATATTTTGTAGTTGAATTGTAATTGGGCGATTGCCTGTATAAATAAATATAACTAATGATTCAAAAATATTTATGTCTAATTAATTGAGGTTGTTGTGGTTAATGAAGAAAGATATATTTAATATTTTGATTCCCTCGCTCTTGTAACTGCCAAAGCATGGCGTTCAGTTCCACCATTAAACCTGCAATACCTAGAGCGAGAAAAAATAAGGAATGGAG
The DNA here is from genome assembly GCA_037355905.1 of Heliconius aoede. NCBI lineage: Eukaryota > Metazoa > Arthropoda > Insecta > Lepidoptera > Nymphalidae > Heliconius > Heliconius aoede. Next base: position 1,035,466 of record JBAIZZ010000343.1, on the reverse strand, counting down.
TGTTTCAATAGTAGAGTCCCTCTGCCTTCCCTGCTATATGCGGGATACAGAGCGTAAAGAAATATTGTTAGGTAAAAATAAATTTAAAAATTTTCAGATGATGCATCAGATGAGGAAATCGAAGAGGCAAGTGATGAAGATAAAGAAACTGAAGAAGAGGAAAGTGATGGAGACGCTGAAGAAGCACTCACTAAACAATACAATCAGGAAGTTGAACAAGACTCATCATCAGGAAGTGAAGATGAGGGTGATTTAGATCCAGAGAAAAAGAAACTGGCAAAGAAGAAGGTAAGCCTTACCTATTTACTAATTTTAATATTGTAAATGGGAAAGTTTGTGAAGGTGGGTATTTGTTCTTATTTCTTTATAAAGGCACTGAATGGATTTAGATGAGACTTTACAGTAATATAGCTTATACATTAGTAATAAGACTGACAGTATTTAATAAAAGAAATTGAAATGGGATAAATATTAGTTGGGGGTCAAATTAATCCAATTTTGATATTATTCCTCGTTGTAAACCTTTAGAGACTAAAATGATATGTTTACCTTGAAATGTCCCTTCTCGGCAAATATCTCATCATCATTGAAATATAGTTAGTACTACAATAATATACCCAATAAATAATAATCATTTTATCAAACTGGTAACTATTGTTATTTTATATAATTTTCTTATAATATTAAAATAAGTTTAAGCAAGTAAAGCTGTGTTTGGGTCATTTGTAGTGATTTTTTTTACTTTTGTCACTATTTATATTGTAAAAGGTGTTACGTGTTGAATGAAAAGATTGTATGACATCACATTTATTATAAATGTATACTTCTAAGTTGGACCCTTAATCAACAAAGTATGCCTCAGCCAGGCACAATGGCCATAATATATTTCTTGCCATATTTCTTTATTTATTACATAAGTCACAAATAGGAAATTTTACCTCAAAATAATATTACAAGAAACAAATTTATAATAAACAACAATTTTAGGAAATTCGAAAAAAGAAATTCTATAAATAGATATCTCGTTTATTTTTTTGTAGAAAAAAGCTATGGCGGTCACAACTGGCGTACCACACAAAGAAAATCCATATCAAAATCAAATTGAAGACAAACAAGCATTCAGATTGAGGGAAAAACTTGTTAGGAAGAAACACAGAAACTTGTACAAAAGTATGAAAGCGGGTCAAGAAAAACGTAAAAAGGAAATATGGTTGTTGAGAAAGAAGAGGCGTCTTCACGACGAAAAAGTAAAGGATAACAAAATGGCGGAGAAACGCAAGCAAAGAACAAAAGCTATTGAAGCTGCAGCGTCTGTTTAAGATAATAAAGTCTATCTAAATAAATTCAACAATTTTCTGTAAATGATATTTTATTTCTCACTATATTTTTGGAATTCTTGTCAGGTGTTCCCAATTTAAATAATAAATATATTACAACTATATGAAGTATCAATATAGAAATCAGGCCTTAGCATTTAAAACTATTGTGAAATAATACAAAATTAAAATATATACATTTCAAATGGTATAACCATATCAAAGTTGCTTAGAAATAACAATAATAAATGTTTGAATTTATCAAATTAATTACAAATATCAACATTTAAAAATAACAGCTCTAGTAAATAACAAATAAAGCAGATCTTATAATTTTTTAATCAGAATCTGAGTCAGTTTCATCTCCATCACTGTCCTCAAGCTCTGGCATTGGGAAGCGTAAAACGGCTGCAATTCCAGTCAACTGGTCCAATTCTGAAAAACATTAATAAATAATAGTCAATTTCTTTTTATATGATTTCTTAAAGTTTGCTAAGTATTTGGAGACCTAAAATTTTTACATAATCATTAAATTTAAATTTTAATTACAAAGAAATTACATAAGTTAACTATATTATCACACTATTGAAACGTTATTTATTCTACCTCACAATAATTTATTGACAAGTAACCCCAATGAACTCCGCACTAATGTCTATTTTGTCAACACAAGTATTTTTTAGTCCTTATTAATATCTAAGTACAAACAGTAAAAATTCAATTAACCAGACTTATTGTCGTTTGGATAATCAAATCTATAAAGAAAAGCTGGTGTACATGTAGCAAAAAATTGTTATATCTCTATTAAAAGCAATATGTATATATCAATAAAAATCAACATTTATTAAAAGTATCATTTACCCACATAGGATGTGTACATAAGTAACTTATGTACACATTTACGTACATATACGTTTTCTTAGGCTTCATTGTAGTAGGTTAAATAGGTAGGTTCAATTCATTCTGATATTCAATTCATTCATGATAGTCGAGAATCGATATAAGCAAAGGCTGGATAGTTGAGTTTCTACTGTAATAAAATTGTAACTGATTGCTGTCTACATGGAAGATATATGAGAAAATCTATTACTGGAGGCATTTATCAATGTAATAAAATCCAAAATATTTCCTTTTTAAATAGTCATGTTTGTCAGTTGTTTGTTAGACGAAAAAATTATTAAACTGTTTTATGAAATTGATGAATTAGAAAATATATAATTGTGTAGTTTAGCGGGCGAGGGAAGCGAGCGAGTCTGTAGATCTGAATATATTTTTGTAATTGTACACATATTAAATATTTTGATACTTTTAAAAAGGTTAACATACAAATGTTTTTTTACTTACGTTCACCAGACACGTGCATACTTGAAAATATCCTCACATCACCACCATTATCTCTTGCAGAGTCAACCAGCGACACATATTCCTTTCTTTTCTGAATGTCCTGACACCTACAAATATTTGATGTAAATGATACCACTTTATCTTAAAATTTTGTTCAGTATGATCGAGAAGCAGTGCTCTCCCTGAATTTATGTTTTTTGAACTTTCACGCATTATTTTCGCTCCCTTTCTCTGGGCAAAGTGCGGCCTTTAGATTTGTAAGTCAAAACACAGTATGTCAAGTTAAGGGGGATATCAGAAAGTGGAGTGTCTTGACACTCTAAAGATATATCCTCCTGCCCAGCTATATAATAAGTGTACAGTAATAAATCGATACATGTGAGTGTGTGTAAAGTGTATTCCTAAGTGCTGCGTTAGAGGCGTGTGCGACGTTGCCGTTTTGACAGGTTAGTGGTGTGTTTACATTACACTTTACAAATGGCGTTTTATTTAAAAACGATAGCGTTATTATTTATTTTGTTTGAAAAAATCACTTTTTGTGATGTCTTAAAGGGAACGGAGTATCTTAACGCTAGGTTCCCAGATTCCCTCTGTCGACCCTCCTATCTATAGGATACAGTATAAAAATATATATTTTTTAATTACCTGAACAATTTATCAGATATCATAAGTGTCTCTATGGCCATAGCCTCATTTGCTCTTTCAACATGTTTCTTCCCATAGAATGCCTTAGCTGGTTCCAGTTGTAGCATTGTATAGAAACTTTCTAGCAATTTTACTTCACTGGCGGCTTTTGTATCTGATATTTTGATCATGACTGCCGGCTCTTGAAGTACCTCTGTAAAATATATTTTTTTAGCTTCAAGTTATATCCCACACGTAGCAGGATAAATATTCAAATTAAAAGTGAAAATAATTATCAATTAACAAAATAAGAACATAAAGAGTTGTAACCAAGATTTTATACTAAAACTTTTATTGTTGAAAATGGGAAAAAAAAATTAAAAATGATTACATTTAGTCAAACATTAACCAACAATCAGATCCGTATACCATACAACAATCATATAAAAAAACTATTTCCTTTTAAATAAAATATATTTTAAAAACATAATATTTATACCTTTATAATAATGTGTATTTATACCTTTTAAAGAATGCTTAAATCCTGAAGAAGCTTTAACAAGTAAAAATTTTGACTTATTGTCAATAAGTAATTTGTTATCCGTTTTAATAGCTTGCTGCATCATATAGTCAAAGAACTGGTCTTTAACAAAGCCAGGTGAAGCAATTATAACACATTTAACTATATTGAAATCAATATGCCTTAGAATACCTTGCATCACTGCTTCATAAAACTTATTTAGACCCTGTAAATTTAGAACATATCCAATTTATCAAATTGATAATATCAATACTTATTGCCAAGAGGCCGGAGGCCAGTCACGGGTATAGTGGTACAAGTGTGTAACTGTAAGCATGACTGGTTGTGGGTTTGATTCCCACATGAGTAAAAGAAATACTCAATATTTTTGTTTCTTCACTCTGGTGGTACGGTGACAGAATTTGGTGGGGAGTGGAGTATCTTAATACTAAACTGCTTCTCCCTACCCTGTTACTTGTGGGAATAAAAAAATACCTATGGCATTTCTTTATATAAAAAATATTCCTACTGCTGTATAAGATGACACATAATGAAATAGTTTATCATTATTGAACTAATGATTTGTTACTGTGTTTAAATAATACATATATGTAAGTAGAGATGACACTATACAAGTAAATATTAATACTAGTACTTATATTGATTATGTATGCATAATTACAAATATTTCAAACATAGTATCAATATTATACATTAGTTAAAATATAAATACAATATAATATTTTTGTAATTGCAATTAATATTCTTGGAATGTAGTACAAAATTGGAAGATTTTTTATAGAATGTGTATATTCAATTTTCAAATCAACACAGAGTATTAATACTTGGTATTCTATTTATTCTTGAGTAAGTATTGACTGTACAACCAATACTGTATTGAGTAAAAGAATTTAGCAGTATTGTTTTATTCATTTAATAAATTTTAATATTACCTTTTCATGCTGCTGTACAAATCCTTTGCGTTTTCTTGGTATTGTGACATCAATCTTTGATCTCACAAGTGTCATTGAGGGTGTAATAAGACAGACATGGGCTAGGCCTTCTTGCATCACCACAGCGGCCACATCTGCTGATGCAGCTGGATCGCAAGCCATGTCGACTCTTTCTAAAGCAACGGAGTCCCATAGTGCTTTTTGTAATGTAAACTTTCTATTCAATTCCAAATCTAATGTATGATATGCTCCCATCTGGAAATTTAACAATAACTGTATGAGATATATTTTCTAAAGTATGTATCAAGTTTTGTATCATGCTTTGAAAATCTTATCTAAATTTAATATTGGTATAAATATTATAATAAGGAGTAACAATATAAAATATAAAATAAACAGGGCATACTTATACCTTAACATATTGGTTCTCCACAATGTTACGACCTTTAAGTCGTAACACACATGCTTGTGTATCAAAATCAATGGTCTCCACTGTTATAGTTAAAGTTGTTCTAACTCTGTTACTTGTTGAAGATCCTGTTGAAGATTCAGTTTGCACTTTTCTCACGGTGGAAGCAGTAACTGCGTCGCCCTCCGCTATTAAGTTATATGCATGCCACATATCCTCAGACTCTTCCGGGATGAGGGCAATGCAACTGTAAATAAATTTAGTGGAAAATTTATTTTTAAGAATCTTAAAGCAAAGTCAAATTTAAAAAATAAATAAACTATTGAACTTACCCGCTGCCATCTTTGTCAATGTTTCTGAAAACTAGTTTCATGTTTATAATTAATCAGAGCTATGTGTTGATAGCATTTTAACAAATCATTTAAATCTAATTCCTTATTTTCAGATAATCGTGTAATTTGATTCGCCTCACATTTAAATGACATTTGTCAGATGACAGATCATCAACGTACAATTTTAGGCTAACCGCACATACACATACTTGACATTATTCATGTTGGCATAGCTATAAGTCTGTGGTGCTTTCACAGACAGACAGACAGAAAATAGTTGTAATAAATCTTAATGATCTTAATTAATAATATTCCAAAATAAAAACGACTGGTACGGTATTACTATCAATCAAAAGTTGAACTTAATAAACTTAAAAAAAACTAAAAACATAATATATTTTCAAATAAACTTTACTGTATTTATATTTAATTCCATTGTTTATGCTTCGTGTATTTTAACTACACTAGTATATAATCTTTTGTGAAAGCAACTGTTAATATCTTTAAATTTGCTACTTTGAAATATTTTATTTAAAATAAATTAATTAACTATTAATTTAAGTAAAATGTTCTTGTTTAATTATTTTTAAATATTTAACAAATAAACTTCTAAACGGAAACATAAAATCTAAATGTCCTTTTGACATTTGGCAGCCCGTAATAACGAGCAATGTAATGCGAACATTGTAAAATTGTATAGACTGTCGTACTTTCAACTTTCAAGTGGCGTATGCTGCAATGTATATGAAATCAGTGTCTTTTTTTTAAGATACGAGAGTGGTGTAAATTTTTATGTTGTGTGAGCATGTTCCTAATTTTCTAGTTTGTGGTCTTCAATAATTTACGTTACTTCTTTACATTTTTAAATATATTAATTATGCCGATATATTTTCTAGTTGCAAGAAGTAATGTAATTATATAAATTTAAATTCAATGTGTCGATTTACGTGTGGTGATAACGTTGTCAAGCTCAGCTGGAACGATGAGCGGTAAAAATTTCGCGAGTTTTTCTTAAGTCACGGAAAGCATTTTTTGTGCTCTATTTCCTCAGCCAAGGTATGCAGTTATATTTTCTTTATAGTGCTTGCAAAGAACAAAGTAATCACTTTATTATTCAAATATTAAATTGAATAAAAACACGTGGATACTATATACCGCCGCTTATCTTTCTTATGAAAACAATTTAAAATTGCAGTAATGTGAATACGATTTATTTACATTTATTGCGTTATGGCCGTGATCCAGATTGCGTGTCCTCTTATTGCGCGGGAACTTGAGGTATTTTTAGTTTATTAGTCGTTACTTCACGAGATTATTTCAGACGCGTCGTATGTTTCAATGTTATTTTTGTTAGGATGCTGAATAATTAGAGTTTCTCCATATTAAATATGGGTTTGGTAAAGTAAGCATAAATAAAATTTATTAAAAAGTGAAAAAGTGCATCAAAATGGATGACAAGATTGAAACACAGCAAGAATCACATCCGCCAGCGCCGTCCTCGACGTCATCAGACGCAGCATCAACAATAAGTAATGCTCCTTCAAGTACACCAAAGTCTGAAATTACACGACCATCAACATTTGCAAAGCCATCCGGTCTGAAACCACCTACAAAAATTGGACGATTATGCTCAAACAGCGCACCAAAACCAGCAGTTCCTATATCTCCAAGAAGTGGTAAGTTTATTAAAATTTATTTACAAAAAATTAAACCTTAAACTATATTATTCAACATACATAACACAAACTGCAATTGACAATACCATTATTCTGTCATTTGTTGTCTCTTTTCATACTTGTGCTGTTTCATTAATTATTTTCCAATCAATTGCAGGAGCTAAATTGGCTCATAAATTGATATTAACTCATTAAAGTCAATGGATTTGACTTTATCCATTGCAACTGTCAACCTCATTGTATCTTATCAAACTTTGTTGGTATCATTGTGTAAGTAAAATGTGTATTCATACAATTTTATATTAATTAACTATACAGTACAACTTATATGTTTAAATAAGCCATAAGTCAAGATGATATATTTTTTCTAATGAGTATAAATATAGATATGTTACAAACTAATTATATACAATATACTAAATCTTCAACTTTAATTAATTTTATATTATCATCATATTTAATTCATATTATATGATTATTTAGAAACTAATATATGATGTAGGTTCTATGGGATTTTTATGTTTTTCTCTATGGAATTTATAAAGCTGATATAGTAACTGAATTAATCTATGAATTTATCTTATTATGTTAAAAAAAATGTCCAGGCTTTTTATCTATTTTATCTTTATGTTGGTACTGCAACCAACATTTTAAAAAGTACATAAAATGATGTCATTTTGTTTATAATATTCCATACAATTTATAAAGCATTTGCAACTGTCTTATTACATCATCAGATCTTATTTATAAAGGTGAGGTGCATGGGTGACCTCAGGCCTTACATTTGTCGTAAAACTAAAATGTTAAGTCTCGACGCCATGTAGGCGCCCCTTGATCTCTGACCAAGATCAAAAAACCGGTTTCAAAATTATTTTTAATAAATTTAAATTTAAATGTAGCTTATTACCATATTAATTAAGATAGTAAAAAAATATTATATTCATATTTTTTGCAGATATAATACGTATTTTTAATTTCCTATATTCATATCAACTGGTTATATAAATATTAAAATAACAAGAGGGGCTCTTGTTATTTTAATATTTTGACTGCATAAAACTAAAAAGAAAAAAACAACCGGAATAGTTCATTAGGGACATCTTTAAATTATGTGGGGTCCTGGTAAAGATTTTATTGATTAATTCATTTAATTAATCGCATTTAATTTATCATTTTTTATTACGACAAAGGTTCTGGTATTTGAAAGAAATGAAGAGAGGACCGAATGCACTGTCAGTGTGAATGGTAAGATACAACAAGTGAATAAAGTGGTATATTTGGGAAGTATGCTTAGTAGAGATGGAAGATACGAGATGGATGTGGAAAGTCGTATTGCTGCTGATAACAGAGTTCAAGGAACCTTAGCTGCATTGATGAGATGGCGAAACATCAGCACAGCTGCGCATTTGGCCGTACACAATGCAGTGTTGGTACCGACGTTATACGGCAGCGAAACGTGGTCTTCTATTATAATTATATTGCTCATATGGTTTGGAGACGTCGAACGAATGAGTGATGAAAGAATGGCACAAAAGGTTTATGATGGGAAAGCGAGTGGTAAGAGAGGTTGGGGGAGACTTCGATTCACCTTTGAAAAATATCAAAGATACTGGAAGAACGTCACGTAAAAAGCACGAGGACCCCCCGAAGGTATTGATGATAGTGGACGAGAGTTCTACAGAATAATGGCGGTCATACAAAATATTAAACATTTTGATGTTGACAAAGAGACAAATATAAAAATAATTTTTCACCATTTTCAACATCTTCAACTAACTTTTGATACCCTTATTTCACTATTTATCTACGGAAGTTATAGTTATTATTGATCATTTCAACTAATTTTGGAGGGCACTGTAGAAGTGTAATTTGAATTAAGAATTTTAAAAAAGAAAGTTATTGTACGTGTCCAAAAATTTTACCATTACAAGTCATGGTTACCATTGAGTTTCACCTTGAAATTGTGCTCGATTCGCTTCGCCTAGTAAGTGTAAGCATTGATCGTCAGCCAATTCGTTACTAATAGTCGATTTCTCTTCGATATGCGTGATAATAATGACAATAAAAATGTTTCGTGCTGACGGTGATGCGGGCGCTCGCCAATTTCGTTGAAGTCAAGGGTTTACGGGTTTATTGATCTCAGCGCATGATTTTTTTAAATAAACCACAATCATAAGTGAAGCGTCGTTGAAATAATTTATAAAGATATTCTTAAAAGATACTGACGTTAGGTATACGATTTACGTTATAATAGGAGTCGAAGGAAGGACATTTGTGTAATAATTATTTTTTATTCAAGACATTATATAATTTTATATGCTTTAATCTAGAAATAGTAAGTTTATAATTTTAATAAATTTTAGAAATGTCAGATTGTTGTAACGAATTTGTAAATGTACTTAGTTAAAAAAAATATATAAATAATGTACATTATTTGTTATACAACAGCTTTTTTAAAAACGTATATAAAGATGCCACATTATTGTGAACAACCGGCTTAAGTGACTTTCTTTACGCTGTTCACTCATTTTGACATCACATTTATTTTCGTAGCGAGATAGCGATCCAGTTCCAAATGAAAGTAAAACACTCGCTGTTTACCGTTTTTTTTCTGTAACCCAAAGATCAATAGCATCAGAGCTGGTAAAAAATGACATCCTGTTATACTTAGTTACATACTGGTTCGGAGTCGACCTTCGATCGTTTATTTACATAATAATATACCGTTGCTTCATCTCGTCTAATAGGAAGTGTAGCGTTATACCATACTTATCTAATTGATTGTATAGCAATTACATGTATAGGACAACAGTTATTTACAGATAATTATGATTTACAGTTGGAAATATGTATATATCAATTGCCTAATGTAATTATAAAGTTTCCTTTATTTTCAGCTTCACGCTGTATCTCACATATATCAGGGTGGGCAGAGGGAACCCACTTTCTGCAAAATATTCATTTTGAAGCATTGCGTGTTGGGTGGTGGAATGCAACGCCGGGCTTTTTGCCTTGGTAGCAGAGGGAAAAATGAACCCGCAACCGACGCGTTGCAGTCACTCTTGTGCCCATGCGCCACAACGGCATCGGATAAATGTCTTTTAATTATAAATCTAATAGAATATCTAGTTTTTACATTAGTAAACGTCAGTGCTGCTTTATTTTAGTTTGTTTATTACGCTTTCACGCCAAAACTACTCAATCGATTACAATGAAACTTTGTACACATATTCTTAGAGGTTTTAAAAAGCAAATAGAATATTATTTATCAGATATAATATACTCATATTTGGTTATTCATTTAAGCGAGCGAAGCCGCGTTTGAGTAGCATAACAAAAATATCTTGCAATACAGAGTACAAAAGATTAATTGTAAAGCTTAGATGACGTCGCACCTATATTTATAATAATTTACATGTATGTACATAGTGCAAGTTTGATATTTGTGTGCTCTGTCATTATGTATGAAAACATTAATCACTTTCTCCGGCGGTGTATACAGACACCGTATTTTCCCAGTGAGCGTTTGTCATGTTAAAGCGCGAAAATTATTTTATGATTGTTGCAAAAAGCATGTGTGAAAACTGGAATAAATTATATAGTATTTATATTTTATAAAAAAAAAGTTCACCTTCAAGAAATAAGGTGAGGCAAAAAAAGCTAAATTAATTATATACGTTTTTAGTTTCCACGATTTAGGTATTAATATTACTCTGTACACCTTGCGTTTATGTCTTGTGTTATCTGTTGTATTCAAAGCTCAAGGTTCTCGCTTAAGGTACCTTATAGACAAAAGCAATATTACATTCCCTAAATAGACGAGGCCAATTTTATCTGAGGCAACTCTTTTATAGGCTCTTGTCATGAAAATGACTTATCTCGTTACCAATTTCTCTGCCTAAGGCAGTCAAAAATGTTACATCTTGGCAGTTTTAACCATAACTAAGTCTTTTTATATTACTTAATATTTGAACGCCATTGGAAAATGAAGAAATACAATAAATAGTGAAATTTTAATATAAAATAGTTTTATATTTATTAGATTATGTAAATAATTGTTCACGTATTTAAAAATTTTACTATACAATGTGAGGGTTTTTGCAATTCCTTTAGAAGTTTAGGGCGATTCACTTTGTCCGTAAAAGCTAACACAATTGAGACTGGAGTGCTGGCCTAGATTAAAACCCGCTGTTGCCACTCGTGAACCATGATATGTATAGAGCGTGCCACATGGGATCTAAAATTTGATATACTAAATAGAAGAATAATTATTTATATATATATTCATCTTATAACATATTTTAAAGAAAAAAGATTATCTTGATTTGAAACTTGTCATATTATATCAGAAACGGCTTTTATGATCATAGATATTTAATTACAAATTTTAATAAATTTTGGAATCGAGAATTCGGTGGAAAATGGGGAACGGAACTGTCTTAATGGGAAATAGAGTGTCTTAGCATTGGACTTCCAGGCTTCATTGGACTGCCTACCGTGCTATGAAGCTGTAACAAAAATAAATATATAAATTAATTTGTTAATATGTTAAATAATGTTAACATGAGGACGTCCTTCTTCTACCCCCTGGAATTGAATTCATAAGTTTAAAGACGAGACATACTAGTTAGTTACAACCGATTTTAACCATTACATGTTTTCTACTGCGCACATAAATTTGCTTCAGTCATTATTCTGGTACTTTCTAAAGTTGTTCTTTTGTTAAAACACCAATTTATTCACATTCCATTATGCACTGTCACCGCGTCCATGACTTCTCAAAATTGCAGCTGGTGTATCTCAATAGGAGTACAAAGTATTAGTTAATCAATGTTTACTTAGGTGCTATTCTTCGACAACACTTTTTGTTTTAATACTAAATATTATATTATTATATTAAAATGTTAGGGAAAACCGTTTTCTCATATTATTACATATTACTCATTAAAAAATAACTTCACACAATATCCAGCACGTCAGGGTAGAGAGAAACTGGGAACCTGGTTCCCTCTGCCTGCCCTGCTGTATGCGGGATACAGCGTGAATCTGATTTTATTTTATTTTTTGGAAGTATTTGTATTCTGCTGTATAAATTTATAAATCCTTTACATAATTACAATCTGATGGCACTTGATCACACTGATGACACTGTATCCTGCACCTGGGAACCTAGTGTTAAGACACTCCATTCCCATCAAGATACTTCTGTTCTTCGCTTTTCGTCAAATTCGGAATTTTTCCTAATTAAAAAAAAATCGGATAATACTACTATTGTTTCGAGGAATATGATGTAATTTATTGTGCAATGAATAAACATACTGTCACAGCCGACATAATGATGCGTAATCGTTATATTAGAGCATTTCAACATATTAAAATTGACCAGTTCGATAAAATTTTATAAAATAAATCAGCTTCACGCAGTATCCCGCACACAGCAGGGTAGGCAGGGGGAACGTAGTGTTAGGCCTTTCCGTCCCCACTTTCTGCTGAATTCTGGATGCATTGCGTGTTGAGTGGCTGAAATCAAAGCCGCCGAAGAAATGTAAATAGAAATTTAAATAAATATTTAGTTTTCTCGAATGGGGATCGAACCCACAATCAGTCATGCTTACAGTCGCACTTTAAACTCCCGCGCAACGCTCTAAAATATTTGTAGCTAAGAATAGGGAACTTACTGAACGCTTGCACCAAAACTGAATGTAATGTCGCCTATTTAAGAATAACCTTGGGGCCGAACGTTCATATTTGTGACATTTAGAATTCACCTGCAGTCAATTAACATAACTCTTGTCATAATAAATTATAATTTATCCTGACCAGTACCAACTCTATATTAAAATGTTCACATTAGGTTCGTGATAAATTATAAATACTAATAATTAATTAATTCCGCCTAGTAAGAATAGACATTCTCGTGTCCCGCTTTTCGCCGAATTCTGGAGGCATTCCTATGACTCAACAGGTCTCAACTCCGCTCTCTGCCTAATTATCAGAGTGAGGAAATTAAATATTTAATTTCCTCGAGTGGGAATCGAAACCACGACCTATCGCGTTTACACTCGTACTTTTGTACATTTGCGCTTACGACTGGCCTCATATTAGTGTCGCTGTATTGGTCTTATAATTTTGAACGCTTTAATAGCAATTACATTTTTGAAATAACAATGAAAAAATATTATTTTGAAACAACTCTACATATGTAACATTATTTGTAATATACATCGACCTTATAAACCTATACCTACATATATTTCTTAACCGATACGCATATTATTCGTTACATTAATTTCTTGTATTTCGATTTTTACGCAGAAACGCTCACGACTATCGATAAATTTCTTAAGGTCTTACGAACAACATATAAATTGAAATGGTTCTGTTGTTTTGTATCGTGACCGGATTGCCTTTTGCACTTGTAGTCGAATGTCTATTCTATTTGTTCTCGACATGTTAATTAAACATATTATTAAATAAAGAATTATAGGCCAATCGTGGCTGAAAACGCGACTATAGTGGATGCGGTGCCCAATCGGAGAAACGAATTACTTATTATTTATTAATATTTTCATATATTTTTTTGCTCTCACACGAAAAATCATCTCGAAGCCTTGAAAAAAATATTTATGGAAAGTGGGGAACAAAGTGTTGCCTGAATATTAGGTTTATTCCGTTTACCCAGCCATGTGCGAGATACATCGTGAAGCTGTAAAATTCGCTTCGAAACTCATCCTATATACAACTAATATGAGATATTGCACAATAAAGTAAAAAAAAAACGGTTATCGATTGTATCTAAAAATATAAAACGTCCTTGTCCACTCATAACTCACTGTTATGGGTTTTTCAAACTAGTCATTAAATGTCGTGTTGTGTAATGTATATTGATATCTCGTTCAATTGCATTATAAAATCAGGGAAAGACCTAATCGGATACAGTCTGCTTCTATGCCAATCCTCGCTTTGCGTCATTCATTATATAATTATTTATGTGCTTTTAAAACTATATTTTGTTAAAATATTCGTTATATCATTACATAGGTGCTTATAAAACTATATTTAGTTACACTATTTATTATATAATTATTTAGGTGCTTCTAAATATACGTCTAGAGGACCTGACAAGATGACATTTGTCCTTTTACTTATTTGCCAAACAGATAAAAAATATTTTACCCACGTTACAATAAAAACTGGGTGAAAGTGACTGAGTGTACTTGATGTCCAAGAAAGGTCAATTTGATGATTTAAGATAAAATTTCACTATTTCGTTATTATTATTCGTTATAAAAAATAAATAAACCAAACGGCAAAGTTTACACTTGGCTTTTTCATTGCTATAAATGTAACATTAGTGCTTAGTTATTATAATTGTGTCATATAAACAAATAACATTTGTGTCATCAGTAAATTCGAATATAATGACGCAATTACTTTCTTGGTATTTAAAATAATGTTGCACACAATAATAAAGGATATGTGCTGTTTAGAGAATATTTAAAAAAAAAAACACTTAAAAACTTACGAGCCTCTATCGCACAATAAAATTCAACTCAACATAAAGATAACTCCAATAATAACCTGTTCTTTCACCGGATACCGGATTTGGTGTAGTGATACGATATTCCTGTAATACGAGTCTGTTACGGCCTGATAGACGGCAGGCGTGGACACTTACAGTGAAGTGGAGTGAAGCCTTTCCTGTGTTATTGATTCTGAAATATGAGACGACGGAATTTCCTGATTCTTCCAAATAAATTATATTAACATCTATATAACATTCTCATTCCTCATTTTCCGCCGCATTCTTGAAGCCGTAACTCAACGCCGGGATTTTGTCTTAGTGCCAGAACAACCAACCGTCGCAATTCAGTCACACCATTGGCCTGAAGAAAATTGATATAATATATATTTATACTTAATTATACTTATATATACTTAATTATATTATACTATAATTATACTTATAAAATCAATATTATCAAAGGTAAGCGTGTTCCGAAAGTATATAATCGCTACATATTTCCAGGCAAAGCGGCATCGCCAACAGTCGGTCATACATCAGCGCACCGCAGTCAAAACAAATGCCGCTTAAATCACACGGTCACATGATACTTTAATTTTTGTGCTGCGCTTGTCAAACCACCAACGTGATTGTTACCAACAATCGTACGATCGATGTCGTAATATGCGATTACAAATTAAATAATTTAATCAGCTTCGCTTTGTATGAACCTTGTGTTGCGACACTCCGTTTCCCACTACTAAAGCCGAATTCTCGAAGGCATGGCGTGTTGGGTGGCGGAACTCAACGCCGCGCGTTGCCTCGAAGAAATTTAAATAAATATTTCATCTCCTCGAGTAAGAATCTAACTCTCATCCAGTCTGGTTTAAAGACACACTTTCTGCACTTACGTTACGACTGGCCTCAATTTGTGACAATGATATAGTCATTTAATTAAACGGACAGACCTAGTTTTAATTAATATAATAGAATAAAGCCAAGATTGGGAAAGAGATCTCATTATGTAAAATAAAACAATAAGAAAAATAAATTAACACTCAATAGCTCCTGCTGTTACGTAATATAAATATTATAATTAAAGCTCTTCATTATGTCATTGTGAAAAAAATTGTGTTTTCTTAAACAACCCAAACTCTAAGCTTTTAATCAAAAAAAAAATATCGATCTTTTCGTGTCGCATTAACGTGATATAGTTAAAGAAATGAAAAGTAAATATATTTAATATATATTTACGAAATCCGATTTTGACGAATAATATGTTCAAAAAGATAAAATATGTTGTCTTTGACTGACGAAATTATTTCATACGTCGGCATGTTCATTTTAAGCAGCGTTTCGAATTTATATTGCAATATTTCATACAACATTTATGAAATCCGTTTCCTTCCAAGACGTTAATCCTCGGCCAAAGTATAAACTAGTCCACGTACGTGCCTTCCGTTGCGAACCGTCAAGGATTCTTTGGATTCCGATCCACCGGTCACTGCTCCGGGCCGTGTCAATATGGATGAGGAGATAATCTAGTGTTTGTTTTGAAGTCTTCCGTAAGTTTAACTTTGTTTGTTTTTAGTTATTATGGAGTGGCAATAGAATTTAATAGTTTTTCTAGGATATTTCTAGGTATTCGACAACGTGAGTGATAGCCAATATTGAAATAAGGGTTGTACAAGGAAATTTCTCCCTTTTCCCGCATGTACCAGGGTAGGCAGAGGGAACTTATTTTTTAAATATGCTGATTACTTTCATCAGCCTCATGTGTTGAGTGGCGGAACTTAAATAATATTTTTAATATAATATAGGCCTTTTTCAATTTTTTCAATAATTAGAATAATATAGTGAATGTGTGCATAAAAATATTAGACCTAGAATTAATATTTGATATACCGTTTAAAAATTATCAATTAATGTTTTTTTTATAACATTAACTTGATATACTCGTGAAAGTTAGAGTGTTTACTGGTAATAACAAAACATGTATCTTATCCTAACGTGTATGTATGTATGTATGTATATGTATGTACTATATACTCACATTATGTTGTAACTTGAAATATTTCGCAAGGCAAAGTGCTACAAGCGAAAGTCTTTAAGCTCCTTTCAAGACTGTACATGAAACAGCTTAACTCTCAACTACTTTATTTTCTTGACACAACCGTGAGAATCATTTTTTTTTTTTGTATTTTAAACTTACGCAATCGGTTACTTAATACTCTATCGAAAAACAATAGATCATTATTACTTTAATTTAAATCGAGTGATGTAGGCGGGTGAATGCAATCTGAAACTAATTTCTTGTATAATGATTAATTATAACGTGTACGCTATCTCTATGTATTTTATTTATCTCACTCTCCCTCTCTCTCTCTTATCATCTCCAATCGTCTTATACCGTTTTGTCTTATTTCTACTAATCAATTCAGAAAAAAAAACGGTCGTCGGATTTGTTAAGTATAAATTGTGTTATGACATCGACACAGCCTTATTTTTTGTCTTTTTTTTTTTAATATAAAATTGTTAACGGAAGTAAAAGTATGGAAAATTAGACAAAAGCGTGTCGATTATGCAAAAATTTGATAGGATTATTGTGCCGTTCATAATGTAAGTTTTTACAAACGCTGTTAAGTGTCTTTGAACATTTTGTGTTGAAGATTAAGTTACTTATTTAGTTTCTTTTTTTTTTCAACTTTCTGAGGGAGGGAGGGAGGCAGAGGTAAATGTTACGACACTCCGTTCCCTACTTATCGTCGAACTTTCGAGGCATTCTGTGTTGAGTGGCGGAACTCAATACCAAGCTAATTCTCCAGTTCTCCGAGAATCGATTAAACCCACAATCGTCGTGTTCACAGTCTTTGCTTGTATATATGCCCCACGATGGCCTCTAATTAATTGTAATAAAAATAAAATATTTGCAAGCTTATGAATATTTTTATATTTCATTACATTATTAATAACTTCTCGTTATATTATTATTTTATTTGGTTAACCTTTCAATAAACTGTTCTATCATTTAGTATATTTCCTTAATAAAGTTAAACTGCATATATAATAATATTTTTCAAACGTATGACGTAAGTAATTGAATTGGTAACTTAAGTTGATACTTACATAGTGTAGAATAGTAAAATGCATAAAAGAGAATGAGATACTGTGGCCAATAGAACACTGAAAGTACCTGCTGATGTCGTTCAGTGGAATGTTATCTGTGACCTAAAATAATATATTGCTTTATCATTTACATTGATACGCTCGATTGTATATACAAATTCTGTGAATTAGTAAACACAGTGGACTTTCTAAATTATCTTTTTTTTTTGTATTAAAAATGTTTTTTTAAACTTTAATAACAAGACGAATGGCGTTGAGTTACATCATTCGACATGCAATATATCCGTGACAAAGTGTACAGGTGAACCCTGTACACTCCGTTTTCCACTTTCCGTCGAATTATGGAGGCATTGTGCGTTTAGTGGCGGAATTCAACTCCGCGCTTTGCCTCGACGACAGGGCGAAGAAATAAAAATATTATTTTAAATAACACACCCTCGAGCCAGAACTGGCAGAAATATATAATATATAATAGCTTAGATTTTAAACCTTAAACTAAATTTATATAATAAGCTATTACGGAGCGGGATATACGAAAAGTATCCCCATCAGGATAGGGGACAATTGCTGCTGAAATAATATAACAGCCTCGTATCAGAGACGTGAGACGAACGCGCGCACGTAGGACGCTCTGGCCACCGCCAGTGCACACTCGGCTAGCGAGCGAAACACGCGTACTTACATCCGTCGATAGAGGGGACCCAAAAATATACAATATATAAACAAAATAAAAGGAATTTACAAAAGGACACATATAAAAAATAACACTGAGGATTTATTGTTATCACATTATTTTTAATAACGTGGGATATTCGATTATATTAAGATGCCGGTCGAAACGAGAATTAGCTTTTCTGGTAAGTTTTCACGTACCCTTTTTGTTTAAAGTTTTAAAATTTTGTTGTTTCTTTAAAGATTAAAAAAAAAACATTGAAATTGTAAATTTCAATAACCTTGGTTTTAAGATCATATTATATTCGTGTATTTTTTTTGCGCTTGTAACTTGTTTTCGGGTAGTTTATCTTTACTTTATGAATATTATATGTTTTTAATTTTCTTATCTAGTGAATAATACATTTATTATATACAATTTTTACATGTATATATATATTGATAAATTTAGTATATGTTTAGTTCGCAAACTACAGATTCTATGGAGTCTCAGTGGAGTGTTAGTGGTGCTTAGAACTTCAAGTGCTAATTAATGTGAATAAGTAACATAGGTATTATAATTTGCATTGTTACTCAACTCCTCAACGATGTTATTATATTAAAATATTATGTATGTTGAATTCAATAATAAATTTGCCATTTTACTGGTTTTAATATAAATCATCGTCAACGATATTCTATATATTATGTACATTACAATATGTTTTCAATCGCAGTCCAGTCATAATAAAACAGTAATAAATTGTTAAACGTAATAGTGAAGTGGTTATTCCCACAAAATGAGCTTAAACTACACAAAAGGGGAATACCACACAAAATATGCGTTTTTATTGTAAAAATCAACAAAGGAAAACAAGTTAATTATCTTATAATAATTTGAATATACTCAAAGAAACGTAGGCACTATATCTCTCTGATTGTAAAATATGTGAGAAAATTGTTTTATACGTATAAAATTGACATTCGAGGCAAACCGCGGCGTTGAGTTCTGCCACTCAATACAGAATTCGTCAGAAAGTGGGGAACGGACTGTATTAACACTAAGTTCCCTCTGCCTACCTGGCTGTGTGCGGGACACAGTGTGAAGCTGATAAAATAAATAAAAAATTTGACATTCAATTTAAAAAAAAATCTACTATTAAATCTAGGATGTCACATTTTATACCTAATAGTAGTTATTAATGAGTAGTCATACAAAATAAAAACATAAATATGACGGTGTTGACAATAATCTATTATGGAATAGGTTTCTCTAACCACTCCTCGTCTCGTAACATTTTATATATTAATAGCATCAAGCCACGGCTATAGGTGTTGATTTATTTAAGCGAACCTCCCTTGCCACTCTCCTTTGAAGTATACCTAACGTGCGCCCCATTTTATTAAACCTCCGAACGCCCTCTTGACACGAGTATTTAAGAGTAAAGATTTCAATTTAAGAGGCCAGTCGTGGCGCGGGGGGGGGGGGGCGACAGGGGTGTGACTGTAAGAGCGACTGCTTGTGGGTTCGATCATTGCTTTATGAAATGAAATGTTATGAAATATTAATTTAAATTTATTTTTATTTAAATTTATTTATATATAAAATTTTATTTTTTAGTATTAATTACTTTAGGTTATTCTTGTTATCAGTAGCCCATTATTGTGAGAGGCTTACCCTGACCCCTGTACTAACTGCACCAGCCAACATTAGTGGTATTTAAATAACTTATCCTTGTTTGGTGTTCTATCACGACTATGACACGCCGACACAACCGTAAGTGTAACCGCATCTGAGCCTTATCAGATTTATACTGTAGATGAACAATAATGAATATTAAATTATTTGTTTCTGCTTTGATTTTTCTTTAATACAAGTAAGAACCAAACTTACAATTTTCTATTCTGAATGAATTTATTTTAATATATATTACGGGCGGCGAGTCACATTAAAAACATCGACTGTGGTAAAAGGTAAAAGGGTAACCGTATAATGTGATATCGTTTACACGACGTACATTATAGCATAATTTTCTATATCTACATTGTGACAACGATACAACCAACGATGGTACGCTATACCTAATGCCAGGATATAGACAGGATGTGGAGGTTACATGATTATTCTCTTGGTTTAGGTGACAGGCCAGGGGCAGTCCCTTGATTTAAATCTAATAAACTTAAGCCGTCCTTAATGCGAATTCGTGATTTTCTTAATTTTTCCCTACCAGAGATAATATTTTTAAAATAAAACATGTCACACACGTTCCGCTCTTAACCTTACATAAATATTTACATCCGAGCTATTTATTTCCCGCGTCGTATCCTTATCGGAGATGCGCCGTTTGCGTCGAAATTACTCGATTACGTCTCTCGGCTTTGTTGTCGTTCAGCCGTGGCAGAACTGCAGAACAGGTGTTACCTGCACAGGTTTTACGTGACTTACTTGTATGATGTGGCCTTATCACCGGTACTATCAAATCAAAGATCTTAATTACATATGTATTGTCGTGTGTCATGAAGTTAGGTTTTCTGGACTTTTACATACTGTTGACTCGAGAAGAAAATAATTAAAAGTAAGAAAAAATCCTATAATCATATTGCCGCCAACAGTTTGAAGGCATCACTTGATGATACTGCAACGAGGCTAATAATTATTCTATATAGTTATGACTGTTATTGTTCATATAACCATATTACTAAATTTATTGCTTACTAGTTTTTGTTATATGAATATATATATATCAGTTTGAATATCCTTGGACGACAGTTTTGAATTTCACACGTCTACAATGTAGCGACATCGATTCTCCCTAAACGCATCGGTCTAAAACAATCCTCAAATAATAGGTAATTATTTTTGTTTAGGTTACTTAACACATTTGTAAGAGATTTATTTGAGTATTTTATAAATATATTAGATAGAGTTAATATATTACTTCTTGTTTATAAATATTCTTTTTATCGCGAACAATAAAAAAAAAATTATATTTGTTTTGAACGTAAACACTCGGTACATATTTTGCATCGTTTTCCTATAATCGATATTGGCTATCAATAACTCTTTGGCGTATCAGATAATATTTATAGAATAATTGCAATAGAAATGGTAACGATTATAATTTATCCATTAGTCATAATTGCCTCGATATCGAGCCAACATATATAGTATGTAATTAATTGCATATATCACTCGAGTGCATATATTAATTCTTTTTGTGCACGGCGCCATGTTGTTCGCAACTAAACCTGTTTCACCTGATTGGAACTTGCAATTGTAAATGGCAATTCATTAACGATGAAAATCTTAACAAGCCGTTCTTGTAATTATCCTTTAAAAGTTAATTTATACAAATAAAAAGACAAGTTTTGTAAAAAGTGTTTTTGATAACCTTGTAGGTACCGTTGAGATTTAGCTGGGTTGGGTTTGACGACACAAGATTGTGAGATGAAATTATAGTTACATGTTAATATTTTTCAGCCTGCTGTTAGATAAAAAATGATTTTAACCATTAACCTAAAACACAATCCTTCTAAATAATAGATGGACCCGGTGTAAATAAATGTTCTCATAATAAGTAACAAGTTACTAACTTGCGAGAAATGTACAGTGCATAATATACACCTATACAGTAGCTCAGCTCCCATGGGAAATCATTGTTATAAAATACAGCCTGCTTATACGTAATTATTAATAAATAGCTATGGTGTAGTTACTTTACTTTAGACTACTGGAATATCGCCAAAATATAACTTTTTCCTATGTTTAAAAGTCTATGCACAACGTTATATACTTTTATATTATTTATAATACAGCCAGCAGCGACGCCACAGCGTCTAGACTCTAGACTTTATTGAATATTCCCTGTGACCCGCCCATCCGTTGCATTCGATTTCCGCATTTTATGAGCAGGCGCACGTACGTACTATACTTATGTAATTAGCTAACAACCGGTTTGTGCTTTTGCCCTGTATTTACACAAATAGATTTGTCATTTATACTGGCAGCTATTATTATACGTCTATGTTGCCACATCATTATTGTCAGTTTTTATATCTTAAATAATATAATTAGATGATAAATTATCCATGTTGGTCAAGAACTTGAATTATCACGCTATTTCAGCTTGACATCTCGTTAAGTATATCTTATTAATTTGTATATAAAAGTGACTGACGTGATACGTTGTGACTATAAGTAAATTCAGGAATAAGTATACTTAAGTGGTGTATCTTCCATTAATATAGTAGTTTGTAGGTCATGAAGAAAGACGAGAGTTAATTTTAAAACTATCTAACCGCCAACACACAACATAGCTTAGTTCGCAGTGTAAACAGTAGAAGAGTATAAGAAATATAAAATGTATATAGGTTAATACAAAGAGTAGGTGCATTACAATATCCATATTCTTTGCTTGAAATTGTCATATCTGACCAAAACAAGTGTTATACGGAGGCGTTCAAATAAATTATGTAAACGTATAACAACATTTAAATATGATAACTGTTTATTTTGTGACATTTCTCTACATATAGGCAGAAGTGGGCAATTTAAATAATTATTTATGACCCGATACAGAGGATTATTTCAAATTCCCAACGTTTTAAAGCGGTGATTTTGAGTTCATTGGCTTCTACAGAATTAAATTTTTTTGTTAAATAAGTATTATTTTAGAAATATCTTCCAATATGGCTGATGAATATTTATGGGATGTCAGCGTCGATTAAGATATGTAGATATATATTAATCTAAAGCAAAAGTTTGATTTTATCGAAATTATTTAACAGATGTTATTTCAATGTGAGTAGTGATAGTACCAGGTTATGTTCGGCTCTATGACTTTACAATTTATTATATTATTATACAACTATTCTTGTTTGATTTAAAAAATTAAAACATTAATAAATAATAATTCTTTCTCTGACTGGGAATTGAACTCACAACCGCCGTGTTACAGTCACACGCTTGTGCCCCATTTTTTTAGCTGATGAAAATCATTAGTCTAATGAAGCCCGCATTTGTATGCGGGCTTCGCTAAACTAAATTTATGTAATGTTCACCACATTCAGGTGCCATAGTGTAAATTGTCTTATTGACTCAACACTTGCGTCAGTGTCTCTTCAAGACGTATTCACAAGTTCAAGGTGGACTCTTGGGGAACTCCGGTTTCTTATTTAAAAATATCGTTTGTTTATTGTAGCAAGTTTAAGATGTTTTTGATGACTAGTCACGTGTCTCCTTCGATGCGGAGTCTTTCGTGTTTTTTTTTTCATACAACTTGTGTCCTTCATACAAAACAAATATTTTATATTCTTTATATATGTATGTAATAAAAGTTACCACGTTCACAAACGAGGAAAAAGGAAAACAGTCTTTCCTCACTAAGTTAGTCAATATCCAGTAAAAATTATGTCAGTATTTAATGCTTTCCCTTATCTGGAACTAATACCAGTTTCAACAAAGTATGTTGAAACAGCTATAATGCTGTCATGTCTGTATGTATATACCTTCTGTTGTGATACTATATACTGTTCACATATAGAGGCCCGCGTCTTTCCTTTTTGAGAACATATCCCCGTCGTATGAAGCAAGTACTGAGTCACCATGCTTACTTACATAAGTACACAACAAAGTAATCTCTCGACACAAGATTTACTGAAATCTGATAAAAATCGTCAACAATGTACCTTAAATAATCAAGTAAGCAATTTAAGCAACAAATTAATATTATTCACACGATATCGAATTCTCAGTTCGATCCAAACGTGTTTCAATTTAAATGCTACGCTCTTTATGCAGAAAGTCAAGGCTTCGTTCCCGTCTAACTTGAACCTGCATTTATCATTGCCTCAGATAATAATCTAGGCAGTAACTCGCAGGCGTGAGGCTGAAACAAAGACGACTTTACGCTTATCTGCCAACTTCGTGACTGTTATATTTCTCAGATGCCATATTCTATCTATATAAAGAACTACTTCGCAGAATGTGCTAGACTAGACAAATCATAATATAATTGTTATGTAAACATACGTCAAAAGTAATATTTCTTTCTATTAAATAAATGAGCATATCAATATTTTTTCTATTATATATACCTACTTACTAACCCTAATGGGGGTTGAAAGTTTGTATAAATTTTTTTTTTAAATCGGCACCGATTTTTATATATTTTGAAATGTAGACTTTAGATTAATATTTCATTGAACCACGTGTATCATGGCTTATTAGAATTCACACCATAAACTGAAATTTCATATAAAATATATTTAGTAAATATTCGTATAATTCAAGCGAGCGATGCCGCCTGAGTCTGCTAGTATGTAATAAAATATTATAGTTATTTCCACAAATCAAAATTTGGATAAAACTAGTTCCATTATTAGTTATTTTTTAAAAAGTTTAATGGCCTTGACAAGATAAGATAATGAATCCAGTTACGGAGCTCGCCAGCGAATCTCGTTCCCTTACATTTTCTTTTTTGCCATCCGCTCACTCGAGCCACTCAGGCAAAGAATTTAATTACGAGTGTCGATCTCTCGGATTCCATTTCCTTTTTCCTTAGTTCTTAGTTCTAGTTGCCTCTCATATCTACACACTTTACATAATTAAAACTATGTAAAATATTTTACTTTTCTAACCATATAAATTTAAATAATTTCCTATGTTCATCTATCTGTATACATTTTTTTTGTAATTTTTCTACTTAGCATGCAAATCGATGTGCCGGTACGACTAATTAGAGACCATTATCATAGCCGGGGCGATCGTGTTCAGATTGTCAATAACTATTCACTCCATACTTGTTCCGTAGGGGCGCAGTAAATTGTTCTTGAATTATTCAAATGATATTATTATATACAGTTAACCGCTAACATTCAACACGTCGATAACGCGGCCTTAATCTGCGATGCAGCTCGTATAATTATATTAATTAAAAATAAAACTAGCGGTGTCATTAAAATAGTTCTCTAGTTCTAGTTCTGGATGACGTGATGCTAGATTACATAACGTAATATCAAAGCAAATAGTAACATGCTCTAAAATATTCTTTTATATACAAAACTTATATTTGTTGGTCTATGAAAATAATTATTTGCTTAAATTTGTTGCAAAGGTTCATAAAAAAAATACACCAAACAATTACCTACAACAACAGATATTTATGAATTATTTTAATGTCGTATAATTATCATTTATAGTTTGTAGATAGTACAAAAAAAAAAGTCGGTCGGAGTATTTTAGTTCGCAGTCAGTAGGTCTAGTGGTTAATCAATTGACCCGCAGCGCTTCCCTGAAAAAAAAAATACTGCAGTATAATATAGTTGATTTAAAATTATAGGAAGCGATTGCAGTTGTTATGTTGTTAGTTTTAATTATTTAATAGTTGATGAGAAACCATTCGATGCTGTTTTGTTAACTGAGCGGCAATTGCCATTGAAAATTGCATTTGCCTTGCAGCTTGTACTGCATCAGTTGTCGTCAATCCCACATGCAGATGTATGATCACGAGAACGAACCGCGTAATTGTCCTTAATTGACTAAATTAATGTCTATTCAACGAGAAAGCAAGAGTGTGTTCATACTTATGATATAACTAACAATCGAAACGCGGCTTCGCCCGCCTCAACTTCTTATATTATAGCCTAACTATAATGAATCTTAAACACAAATTGTAAACTTATGTGTTATTCTGATACATAAGCTATATTACTGTAAAGTTTCATCTAAATCTGTTCAGTACTTTTTTCATGAAAGTGGAACAAACGTCCATCCTCTTAAACTTTAACTTTATAATATTATATTAGCATGACATCTACATTACCATAAATATATAGTTAAAAATCTTAAATCAAAACCTTTTAATTTAAAAAAAATCTGACAATATTCGATTAATCTAATAAAAGTATGTCAAACGATCCGCATAATGTAGAGTGCGGTGCGCAGATCGGCTTCATCATATAAATTGAACTAGGGACTGAAATATTAGAAAATAGCACAGGCTCTATAGGTACTCTATTTGAAGTCACAAAAGCGTTGACGTCATGTCATTCTAATTTTTATTTGACCACTTGTAATACCTGACCGATTCCACCATATTGAATATCTGTTGGTCTTTTTATGCGCACACGTATTTTAGTTGTAAACAATTCTATTTAATATTTCTCTTAGATCCGATACATTTTTTTCTACACGACGAATTGCCTATTACCATAACAATACGGCCTGTTTGAATATAATATGTAAATTGCACTTGGAGTGTTAATATAATGCTGTCTCACAAACGATATGCTTGAAAAATTTGAAGTAAAACAATAAAAGCATATTTATACTAACTACGTTTCGTATATTCGTCAAATTTTATATACTTCTATATATAGAAAGTTAAAAGTTATATAGTATATTTTTCCTATATTTATTTACTTTTACACTTATACGGTTAATATAGAAAATGTATTGTGGCATTTATTGATCCGTATCCATATATGTTTATTTAACTATAAATCGACGCGTGCACATTGATTGAAGGAATTTTCTAGAAAACTTACAAGATGACAATATTATGACATAATAAGCAATGTTTATAGTAAATGGATGGCCTTGAGTTTATGTTACATTATTATTAATAGAAAAATAATATAATTCCACCTTGAACTTCGAGGAAAATGATGCTTGTATTTATATGATACGACGTTATTGTCTTTGTTTTGTAATTAATATTGAGGCACATAAAAAAACAACAACTATATAACTTTTAATGGATTTTTTATAGGCAAGAGAGAGCCACCATATCTCCTATCCTCTTATGTGATAGAGATTTCAGTTTACTTATAGTTCGTCTGCATAACTTAGTTACGTAGGTGTTTAGGGAGTGTGATGAGCCTCGCCAGCTTTGCATCAGAGTTATGACAACCAGGCCCACGCGCTATGACAAGGCCGGCACGTTGCGCAGTTGTCGCAGATGATTAATCAGACTTCGGGCGATCAGTGCCGGACATACACACGCCAATACAGGTCGAGCGATCTCGTGATTCGTCGATAATAGCAACAAAGCATTTCCTATCAACGATTTAAGCAAGTACCTAATAATTCCAATAGATATTATTTAAAAAATCCTACTAAAAATGTATTCTTCGTCATACTTAATCTTAACTTAACAACACGTTTTATTTAAATTTAATTTAAAATCTACATAATATCTTTAACCTTAGATATTTGTTTTTTTATTAATATGTTCGCTAGTGTAGAAACTATATCTCTTGACTTAGGCCGAGCTGTTTTTTTGAAAAAGAACACAATAAAACGTCAATAACTTTATTATACTCTTTAATTTTATTGCCAACAATGTCTGTGGTTGATTTTTCATAAATATCTACGTGGTATTTCTCAATATCCATTTGTTTCTTTCATACCATACGCAATATTATCTATTAGTGTTTATGATATTTTGTAACCTGTTAATGTTTTGCATGTTATATATTTTTTTTTTCCGTTTCGCTTTATGTGTCTTTGTTTTGTTGTCATAGACGGCAGCTCTACGGACACATTGAGAAAGTTGAGCGACGATTCATCGAGAAAACATTTGTCAGGTGAGTTTCCACCGTGTGATTAGATATATATATATATAAAACAGGACCTAAATTTATAAATAGGTGAATGCTATCTTTGCATGGAAACGTACCGTGCATGAATTTGCTTTGTTTTTAGTATGTTTTTTTCACCAAATATATTATCATCACGCCATTATTGTATCTCTTCTACATATATCTTTATATCTTGTACATAAATACTGTTTTCAAATTACATTTTCATTATCACGCTTCTGCATGTCGTACGTGGATCAGATTTAATCGAAGCCGACGAAGACGAAGTGAGCACCAGTTTGCCTGAGAGACCGCGTTCACGCCGGAAGGCATCTAGTAAGTTTTTTCACTAATAAATTGTCAATAAAAAACGCGTACGGTACGTATAAGATAATTCTGAAGCACGTTCACAAATTGTACATAATAAATTATTTTATATATCGTGACGGTGGTGGGGGGGGCTTTGTGTTATAATGACGTAGGTGGAGGAAAGGGGGTGTGATTTCATGCCTAAGTACTATTATCAGCACACAATAAATAAATTGAATGTAATTTCTCTAGACTTTAAACTAACGTTATTAAATAAAAACATGCATGCAATAAGTCTGATAAACGTTTACAGAAATAAAAGGAAAAAGCAAGGTAGCTTAAAAAGTATTTTAATATAAGTTTATATTATTATATTAGTAAAATTAACTATTTTTGCTTAAATATTTGTATATTGTTAATCCGCCAACGTGAAGCTGCCATTAACTATTCACGCAGTTGTAAAAACGACTAAGCGTACAATTATCTCAATTGTCTTAGAGCTATAAATCAATTTTGTCACCATTGTATGATTTATAAGGAACAAATATAAATGAGACAGTATTATATCCCTCGTTTTTTTTAGAATCATTAAGTTTGTGTTGTGATTGTGTTGTTTATTTGGTGTGAACGCATGGTCGAGTGCTGATAGTAGTGGCTAATGCACGTTTGTGTCACTTGTGTGCGTCGCAGCTAGCAGCAGATCCAGCGTTACCTCCATGGACGCGTTGTGGGAGAAGTATCCCAGACGTCTTAGCGAGGCCGGGCTGAGACGCTCCTCAGGTAAGTCACATTGCACCAATTGTTCCATAGCAAACTGTTGATAAGTACTTTATTGATAAATGAAATTATAAGCTAGTATTACTTAGATTAACTTACAATTGTAAAGGAAAATTACCAATGTATTATTTTTAGACAATGACCTAGCCTATATTCGATAGTAAAAAAATTACGTTTTTATTAATAATGATAATAAATATGAAACGTGACGAAAAAGATGCTGATTATTATAGAATTATTGTAATATTGTTATGGGACAATTTCATTTCTGGTATGTGTTCATTTATACATCAACTCGCAAAGCATACACAATTAGACTGTATCTTGGCTTTAAATGTACAGCTTTTTCAAAGGGTGCATCATGTACTTGGTGATTGTACAGCACATCAATGTAGATTGTTCTCACATATTCAAATGTCAAATGCAGTTTGTTCTTTAAGTATAGCGAGGGGAAAGCTCACAGGTTCACCTCTCATGTAACGCTATAGCGTCGCTATATGCAAAATGGAATGCAAATAGTTCCGTAATGGCCGTTGCACTCACATCACACCGTATTCAAGTCATGAGTGCATTATAAGTATGTGTAGAGAATAGAGAATGTGAGGGGATATCCATATTCAAGCCCACTATAAATACAATCCTTTTACAGATCGTTACTTTCCTTGAATATTTTCTCTCTTGACATGTCGTAAGATCTCTTAACGTTTTACGTGTTTGTTTTTAAGTAAAATTTTCCAATGACACATTTCAGATCACAGTGTTGTTTTAACTGAGGATACAGACAGTTTTATAATTGGTGAACGAGTGTGGGTGGGTGGCACAAAGCCTGGACAAATAGCGTACATCGGTGAAACACAGTTTGCTCCAGGCGATTGGGCCGGCATCGTGCTGGACGATCCTATAGGTATTATTTGAACAAAGGAATATTCAACTAGACTTATTCTTGTTTAGATTTTTGTATTTTACTATGATTGATAAACAAATACAGTAAAAGAAAAAATAAAAGAAAAATTAAGCCACGTAATAGTAAAAATATATGTTCTAAGTATCGTTTGGTTTTCAGGTAAAAATGACGGGTCAGTGGCTGGAGTTCGGTACTTCCAGTGTCCGGAAAGGCGTGGAGTATTCTCTCGCCTCACTAGACTCACTCGAGAGGCACTCATAATTCATGCACCGCATGATGCTTCACCTATTTCCGACGCCGGAAGTGTGTTTGAACGCCCGCCTTCTGGCTCCGCGCGGGCTAGACGTGCACTCTCTCCGAATGGTAGCGTACGAAGCGTTGTCAGCAGTAAGATGAGTAAGTAAATTATTAATAGTTATTTAATTTAACTATTTTTTCTCATTATTAATATATACAAAAAATGAGACGATTAAAGTTATAATTATTCTTTGTTAAATATTTTTATCACAAAATTACACAATAATATGAGATGTATATTTTTTAGATGCTTCCATTTCTACCACCACAAACGGAGATCTTCGCTTAGGTGACCGAGTAATCGTGTCAAGTAGCCGAGGCAGTAAAGCCGGCACCCTACGGTATGTGGGAGTTACAGAGTTCGCCTCGGGTGTCTGGGCGGGTGTAGAGCTCGACGACCCTCTCGGGAAAAACGATGGGTCCGTCGATGGGAAAAGGTAATTCATCTCGAGGAGTTCGGATCGGATATGCAAAATCAATCAAATCAAAAAAAAATTAGTTTCATAACTTGTTGATATTTCAGATATTTCGAATGCGCGCCCCGCTTCGGGCTATTCGCACCAATTTCTAAAGTATCCCGATCGCCGTCGAACCGCAAGCCGGGCGCGTGCGCCATCCACAGCAACGGACGCGCCACGCCGCTGCGGCGCTCCAACTCGCGCGAGTCGCTCACGTCGCTCGGCACCTCCATCACGTCCTCCCGCGTCGGGGTGCGGCTGTCGGCTCAGGTAGGCTAGCCGCGCGCGCGCTCCGAGCCGCCCTCCCCGCCTTCACGCGCCGCCTCGCGACCTCGTGTGCCTCTCCGCAGCATCAGCCTCGTCGATAAGACTCTCCTCGTCAAAAATATCGATTTGAATCGTTGCGCCCTGATCGCGTTGCCGCAGCCGCGCGTTTACTATGATATCATATTTAGTAAGAAAACGCCAGAGTTGAGCGTCGCGTTGCCCAAGTCGTGGCGGTGCTCGGAGAGCGCCATGAGCCTCGGCTCTGGCGGACGCAGCAGCGGCACGGTGTCGCAGAGCAGCGCGGGCTGTTCGCGGGGCGGCGAGGTGGTGCGGTGGGGCGGGCGGCCGGGCGCCGTGACGCGTGCCAGCCGGGGGCCGGCTACGGACCTGTTTGTGGAGTTGCCGCCGTCGCGCAATCACTTTTCGGGCTTCGGCAAAAGCTACCACTTCTCTTGCGTGTCCCCGTTCCAATTCACATATCCGTACGTCGTCTACATATGAATTGTTCCTATTTATATCGGCCACTTGTTTTCACATCAAATTTTATAGTACAATAATTACTCAGTTCCATATACTCCATTCCTCTATTTGTTCACTGCACCAGATAGGCCAGATTCCGTCCTCTACAATCACTATCACGTAATATTTGAGATTCATTGTATCGGGTACGTGCAAGAGTAATGGTGCTAGTAGATATTTGCTTTTGTTTGCATGTCTCTCAATTGAATTTTGTTTGGTCTGTAGCTGGCACACCCTTGGTTTGGCCTTTTGTGTTAATTTCTTTTCTATAACTTTTTTTTTTATCATTTAAGATTTGTGTTTATTTTTTCGTAAATGAATCATTTTAATTAAATCATTCTATGTTACATTTTAAATTTGCTTTTGAGGTGCTTCTAGCATTTTTAGTTGGCATCAGCTGTAAGTCTGCAACAGTATGGTTATTATAATTTGACTGTGATATTACGTTTAAGAGGACCCTTATAAAGGGGTTCCATCATACTGTAGACAGAAAATAACATATAGAATTTCGCCAATAACCATTAGCTATACGTAACTACGACTACAAGTTACTGAACTGATTTTTATATATAATTTTTTTGTCCTATATTATGTTTTGTGACTTTGACAGTATTTAATAATATCGTTTACATTGTTTTTTTTATTAATTTTTTGTTTGCATTTTAGTTGACACCGCACTGTATACTAATATCAAGTGTCTAATCTATGTTGAACGCAAACTTAGATCTCATTTTGCATATATATATATATATATTATTTCGTTCAACATAGTTTAAAGTACACTACTGTGTTTTTGTAAACGTCAGCTTAAACTTTAGTTTAAATAGACGTTTTCAAATACACACAAGCGGTAGGAATGAGTGCGCTAACATGTGTTGTTTGTTCGCCGCATGCGCACTAACGTCACGTCACGTTTCGCACGTCACGTCACGTCGCAACACGTCGCGTCACGTCGCGCGACAGCGGGCCGGTCCACGCGCGTCCTCCACCCCGGTGTCGGCTAAGAACGCGCTGCAGGTACAGTACCCAACTATCGCGGCGCGGTAGGCGGTTGTTCGTGTGTCATGCGTCAAAACTAAATGGCGTCACTATAATTAAAATTGTTAGCTCTTGGTAGTTATAAAAACAGACTACTATAAAAAATTTTAGTATTTTCTTGTTTAAATATAATGTTTATAATATTATATAATTGTAAAACTATTTTATGTTTTTAAATGACTATTAACTCAATAAAAATATTATTTATTGAAAAATATATTTTCTTGTTATTTTTCCTTTAGTTTCTTCTTAATGCAAAGAAGAGCGGATAAGGATATATATTTATTATTCGTTAAAAATGGTTAATTGGCTAATTTTTTAAGCATAGTCACACCATAGAGTTTTGGGTTTTGACGTTTAGCACACGTTTGTGCGTAAGTTTCCTACCGCGCCCCAATAGAGGATTTCTATAATTTGACATGCTATACTGCATCTGCAGCAAAATTATACGAAATTGAAATGTAAAGGTATATTTTTATTAACATGTAATAACTTTACTATGTATTACATGTCTTTTTAAAAATAATACTAAGAAATTATGTATAATTACTACTATTAAGTTATAGAAGGTCTGGATAATGTAAATTCAGTAAATGAACTGAATCAACATCGATAGTGTTTTCGCCTGTTTTTGTCTTGTCGTTTTAAAGTGTTATACTTACATACTAAATATTAACATTTATATATGAATTATTTTTTTACAGATGACTTAATAAGATAGTTATTGTGAATTATCGCACACTGTAGTACAAAACTCTGCTTATTAATCATGTTCCAATAGCCTTTAAGAAATAATAATTATTCCGATGTGATAAATAGACAAAAGCTTAGCTTAGCTTTGCTCTGGCAACACTGTGATGTTATTTGATTTTCCATTTCGTGTTTATTTGCCATATTAAAAGATTTAATGGTTATTCTCGATTAAAATTTCGTATTATATAAATACATTATTTATGAACAAAAAAAAATCATACCAGTCCCTGTGAGTTCTGATAATATTCATATAAATAAGTACGCACGTTACATTCCAAAAGGAACCTACTAAAAAGTGTAGGTATAAGTTTTTCTAATATTTTACTATTTAATAATCAAGTATAATGTACTGTTAGCGTAACTTAGTATAGTTCGTATGTTAACGTGGGATCGATATTGAATGAACACGATTTAATAAAATGTATTGGACGTGTTTTTTTTTCTTTCTTCTTTTCACCCTTTTACTTATATAAAAATGTAAATAAATACTATCTAAACGCAATCGTGTTGTTTTATTACACTAATCGCTGTATATTTGCTTGACGCATGTTTATGGAGAGATATCGAACACGGCTACATCTTATCTATTCAACATTTGGTAATGGATTTTATGCCCTATATGTGGGGTAGGAAGGTATAAAATGTGTATTACTTCTGTGTTTACCTTGCAATATATGTAAGTTTTAGCACTTGTATATATATTCTGAAATTTAATATAAATAATTGATACTGTGCTGTCCAAACGTGGCATCATATATCCTGCTCAATAATCCAAATTTCAATGAAAATAAATACTGTTTGTATGTATGACCTGTTTTTGAAATTTGTATAGAGCTTAATTTACTTAACCTGCATCCTGCATTACATCTGCGTACGCCGACACAGATCGAGGGGCAGAGGGGTTGCCTATTGGCAGCCTTCCAAATGCACCAAAGTCGACTGCGAAACGGTTTATTCTGTCTACTCCCAAAATTGATTCAAACTCAATGGAGGGGAGTGTAGAATTATTTATTTATAAAATGTACAAAGAGGTGATGGGTTATTATAGGAACGCGTGGCATATGAAATAATGGAATATAAATAACTATTTATAGTTCAAGCTGAAAAGCACATTATCATTTAAGTAATATAAACTACTGACTACTACATTATCTACTACTACATTATCTACTACTACTAAACTACTACATTATCATTTAAGTAATATAAGCAATAACTTTGCACTGGAAACTTCATGGTTTTCTTTTAAAATTCGTTTTAAAGCAAACTTCTTACTTTATTTTATAAGAATTCAGATCGTTCTCTAGAGAGCTTACTCTTTTTTTTCTTAAAGATTTCCTTTGCCTTTGAGCGCTCGCCGTCGGTTCGGTACGGTTATTTCGTACTTGAATACATTTTTCTTGCGGCATTTTTTAAATTTCGTGGCACAGTTTTATAAAAAAATCTAGTTCTTAAAAACAAGCCGAGTGTTTAGTTAAGATTAAAAGTCACATAAGATATTTTATTAGGTATGGTAAGCCATACTGCAGTAATAAAACTATTTTATTTTATACTAATGAAGGTATGGAAATGGTGGTGGTGGAGGTGGGTTTGAAACCCATTCGGGGAATGATTATCTTCGTATTATTAATTTGGGCTCTGATCTGACTGTCTCGTGCCTTACCGACACATCGCGGTGTTGGGTTACGCACCATTTCCAATTTGGAACAAAAAATAGGATACGGAATGTCTCGACACTAGGTTTTACACACCCAGCTATGAGGAAAAGTGCAAAACTAACAATATTCTTTTAATGTAAACTAAGCGAACGAATGCGTATGGAACCCAAAACCCACCTAAAGCTGTCCATGTAATAAAGAAACACCAAAGTACGTTTTTTCTACAAATAAATTGTAAAGAAAATTAGTATAATATTGTTAACCAAAAACAAATAATTTTAGTAGGCGGGTGTTAATGTGATACCATAACGTCTGTCCTTTTGCGCGGTCGAACGACTCAATTGTGAATAAGTAAACGTTTGCGCCTTGAGTACCTGTACCTACGCGCGTACTCACCCGCCTAATTAGTTATTACCATATTTATAACTATGCGCTCATTTGTTTACAATTTCAAAATAAACTAAAATATGGCTGGGTTCAATATTTCTTTTTGCAGAGCAATCAAATCTTCTTATGTTACTAATAAAGATCTAAGTCTCAGAGGTCTTTAACTTTAACTAAGTAGGTAACATTTATGGCCGTTGACACAAAATATTTTTTTTTTATTTCAAACGAATGAACGATTCCGTTCGGAATAAGAGCGTTGTTTTAAAGTAAATATTTAATTTAACTAAAAATGAGGGGTGAAAAACTTAAAAGTCATAATTTAATAATTTGAAAATAGATATATTGAGAGTAGGGAGCAGGATTGTATTAGCTTAAGGTAAAGGTAAAAAATAAGCTTAATCGTAACATAAAATGGATACCCCATTTTAAAGTCGGTAAATAAGATGTAGATAGCATATTAATACAACGTAATAATCTTTCATTTTAACGTTAATTTCAAAAGAAACACAGATTCTTTGAAATAATAGGACAATATCGTTACGTAGGAATAAATAAATTTAAATTAATAAATAATCAATACTCGAGCGTAGTTTTAAAACACGTCTTACGTGAATGATAATTAAGTGCCAACAGCCAATTCGCGACGAGCCGACATTCAACTTGTTGTGTACTTTAGCATAGATAACAAAACAGATACATAGTAGGTACTTATTCTTCAAACATGCGATATCAATGGTTATTTATATTCAAGGTCGTATGACTAATTTGTGGTAAATACCTACCTGTATTACCTTTAGACTTATGGAAACATTACTTATATGAAATCCTATTATTCTTAGTTATTTCTGAATCGCAGTCCAACTCTTTGTTTATTATTGAAAATGTGAAACAAGCGATGGACTATTTTTATTATACAAGTAATTTAATTGATTAAGATATGAATTTGTATTGGAACATGATTAACAGGTATTTCTACGAAACTAAGATCATTTGACTAGTCACTAGATATTCTTTGTCAACTATTCATGATTAAAATGTAATATATGAAAATATTTAATGTACAATACTATTTTATACAATATAGGAACTCTTAAGAGAAAAACAACAGCATGTCGAGCGTCTCATGCGAGAACAAGAACTCGAGAGGGCAGAGGTTGTCAAAGTTACAATGCAAATGGACCGCGTTGAAACGTCACTTGCGCAGGCCAAGAAAGAAGCCACACAGGTATATTCGTATTTAAAATCCCAAGTTTATTAATATGTAATTTTTACTTAAAGCTATTTTAATACCTTACAGAAATTGAGGGGTGAAAATTGCTTAAAATCCAAAAATAAATCATTGTATCGATAAATTTCTTCAATTTTCAGGCGAACAACGAAAACGTGAAATTGAAAGCCGAACTTGATAAACTCAACAAAATGCTTGAGGACGAGAGACAGAAAGTCGAGGATCTCATGTTCAGAAATGAAGAGGAAAACATTAATAAAGAAGATTATAATGTATGTAGTACAAATATTATATTTCATTCTACTAAGATATGGTTAAATATTTTAATTTTATTCATGTAATAAATTATTAAAATTTAATTTTTTAAATTTAATTTCAGAAATACAAGGAGGCGATGGAGGTATGTACAACAAAACAATTGTTCATAAAAGGCAGTATTGTAAGAGTGGACTATACATGTGGACAAATATTCCAATCAAAAATTTTATCTACTACAAAAATTCATTTGTTTAATTTAACTTGTTTAATTTAATGTCCAAAGACAATACTTTTGTGTCTAATTAATAAACCAAATTTAAATTAATTACATTAATTAAATCTTTAATAATTACCAAATGCTTAAGTATATAACTTCATATCATTAATATAATCTATCAATGCTAATTTCTACAACATTCTAGAAAGAAAAAGAACTCCGCGAGAAACAGATCCGTGATTTAGAAGCGGAGGTAGCGCTTCAAGTGGCCCGCGCGGACACCACGTCGGCAGCGCTGCGGGCGCTCGAGGACCAGCGCACCAATGAAATGACCGCTCTGGCGGACCAGCATAAGGAGGAATTAGCGGCTGCTCACAGTAAGTTAAGTTTTTGGGTATTTGAATAAAAATTATTCCTATTTCTTCACGCTATATTCGTGTGGTTAGAGGGTATAACCTAATGTTCAGACACTCTGTTTCCCAATTATAACCCATTGTGTTTGTTTTCCAATTGCTTAACTTGATGAACCTTTATAGTCCTAGTAGTATACTTAGTAGAGTAAACAGAGAACACAGTGTTAAGATACTCTGGTCTCCGTTGTGGTTACATTTTTTCTGGCATGGTGGTGGAAATTAATTAAAATATTTGATATTATAATGTATTAATTTATACGCTACAAAAACATAATATATTCTTTTTCAGCTTTATCTTCTGAACTACAGAAGTTACTGGATGAAGCGTACGACCTATTAAAAGAAAAAGAAAGCGAAAAGGATTCTCTCGGTAAAAGTATGTCAGATGAACTTACTAAAGTTAAAGCGGAGTCCGAAAAGGCATTAAACGAAGCAAGAAGTAAAATCGCCATCGCCCAAACCGAATTTGAAACGCAACTGTCTGTTCTAAATGCTAAGCTACAGCTAGCCGAGTCCAAATTAGAGACTGAAAAACAAAATGT
This sequence comes from Heliconius aoede, assembly GCA_037355905.1. Taxonomy (NCBI): domain Eukaryota; kingdom Metazoa; phylum Arthropoda; class Insecta; order Lepidoptera; family Nymphalidae; genus Heliconius; species Heliconius aoede. The sequence continues at coordinate 997,404 of JBAIZZ010000343.1, read as the reverse complement.
AGAAAGATTAAATAAGGATAGTAGTCAGATAGTTATAGATCTTAATAGTAAATTGACAGCGCTCCAAGCGGCTGTTGATGATAAAACGCTAGAATTAAATAGAGGTAAGTTATGTTTCAGCTATATGCTTTTTCTCGCTCGCAGGGATAAACGTTATAAACAGAGATAACAGTTATGTGACGGAATTCAACGCCGGACTTTAACTTACCACATGCAATAAAAATAATGTATATTTTGAAATTTGAACCCTATCGAACCCACAACCATCGCGTTTACAGTCAGACAATAGTCTCAAGATGCATTTTAAATATTAATTTATATTATAATATAAATTTTGAAGTGTATAAATAGTACTATACAAATGGTCCTATATGATTAGCGAATAATGGTTACCGTATAAGAAGTACATACAAATGTATAGTACATATCAAATTACTACATGAAATTAGTATTTCTTTCTAAAATATACAAATAAAGAAAAGCTACATATAATGAATATATTTTTAGTTACGGGTGCAAGTAAGGAACACGAAGTCATTCTAAATAAGGAAATAACAAAGTTAAAAATGGAACTAAGTGCCAAAGTGCTTGATATAGAGCAGCTAGAAGATTATAAAAAGAAACAAGACACATCATGCAAAGAATTACAAGAAGAATTCGACCGAATTAAGGAAGAATTAACCAATAAAGTCAATGAATATGAAAGCTTTTTAAACGAAGCGTCTCAGCAAGATGAGAAAAATAAATCTGAAATTATTAAATTACAACAAGAACTTACTGCTAAAGCAAAGGACTATGAAAAATTACTCAACGAATCAACTAACTCTACAAATAGTAATGACAAAATAATAAACGAATATAAACAAACTATTCATGAGCGTGATAAGGAAATAATTAAGTTAAAAGACGAAATTGAACAGACAACAGCCAGTTTCAATATAAAACACAGTAAAATTGCCGAAGAACATAAAAAGGAAATCGAAGACCGTAATTCTAAAATAGAACAATTAATAAAAGAAATAGAAAATCATAAACAAGTATTAGATAAGAACAAAATAGAACTAGATGCTTTAAACACCCAGTTCACAATAAATGTCGATGAGTTGAACGCATTGAAAGAAGAAAATAAGAAATTAAAGCAATCTTTGAATGAAGTTACTGAAATAAATACAGAACTTAAAGCTAAAATGGCGCAAATGGAATTAGAAATAGGTGAACATAAACGACAACTTAATAGTGCATTAGAAAAATGTGAGGAAATTCAAAATTCTAAAGAAAAAGTTGAAGCGGAATACATGAATCTCACTGGTCAAGCGACTGACTCGAACGAACAATTTAATAAATTATCTCAACATTTAAAAGACACTGAAAAACAATTGCAAGAATTGAAAGATAAATATAGAGAAGCTACTAACAGCTGTGGCAGGATTGAACAAGAGTTTAAGCAAAAAATATTTAAAATTCAAGAAGATTTCTCTTTAGAAAGAGGGCAGCTTGTTAGATCAATTGATGAAAAAGTTGATAAATTAAACATGGCGGATATTAGAATCAAAGAATTTGAATCACTATTACATGACACGACCAATCGCTTAACGGAATCCGAAATGCAGAACGACAAACTGCTTGATGAAAATTCTATATTGAAAAACGAAATTGAAAGTCTCAAAGTAAAAGAACAAGAAATAAATAATGAACACGACGCAATTCGAAAGAAATTAGAAGTAGATATCGATAGGTATAAGGAACAAATATCATTTTTAAAAGCAGAAGGGGCCACTTCTGAAGTTAAGTTAATGGAAAAAGTTGACCAATTGACTGAAGCGCAAAATGACTTAAATAATAAGTTAGAAGAAGCTCGTAAACACGAAGACTCCCTTCAAAAGGTATTAGATGACATGACATCACAACTCAACGTTCAGAAAGCACAATATGGTAAGGAAATAAATCAATTACATACTCAATTAGCTACAGTTAACGATGAATTCAAAGCACATAAGCTAGAAGAAATTGAACTTAAAAAAATGCTTGAAGAAAAACAAAATAATGTTAAAGATTTAACATTAAAACTTGAAATGCTAGAAGTAGATATCAAATCTAATGGGGAAATGATTATTGAGAAAGATCGTCAACTTGCACAGATTAACGAAGACTTAAATAAATCTACTGACATAAAAAATAAACTCGAAGAGCAGCTCAATAAAACTAATATAGAAATTACTACAATAAAACAACAGTACGAAACACTCTTAAACAATTCTTCAACGGAAGAATCATTATTAAAAGAGCAACTAAAACAATTAGAAATATTAAAGACTGAAATGGCAGCTATAAACAATGAGAAAACAATGTTAGAGGAACAATATAATGAAGCGTCCAATCAAGTTTTAAGTCTGAAGAATGAATTAGAGGAAACGAATAAAATATTACAAGAAAATGTTGCTAATATAGATCAATTAAAGAAATCACTCGACGAAAAGGAAAATATAATTAAAGCGCAAGGTGAAAAAACTGATAGTGATTCAAATAAAAGCGTGCAACAGGAAGAAAATATAAATAAGCTTCAAAAGGAAATCCAAGACAAAAACACTATATTAGAACAAAAACAATTAGAATTAAATAAATTAAATGAAACCCTTACTGAGCAAACCGTAAAAATTCAAGAGTCCATAAAACTTTTAGAGCTCGAAAATGCTGATTTAAAAACGAAATATACAATTGAAGTCGAATCTCTAAATAAAACAATCAAAACGTTAGAAAGTAATCTGGAACAACAAAACAAACAATTAGAAGAATTAGAGCAAACAAAAGAAAAAGTAAACGACTTACAAGAATTATTAATCAAATCAGATAATGATATAAAGAAGCTAACAGACATAAACAACGCACAGAAATTAAATTACAACGATCTGAATGAAAAACTGCAAGAAACACTCGACAATTTTAAAAAAGAAAGTAAAATTGTGAAGCACACCCTCAAAAATGAAATACACGAATACGAGAAGCAATTGGAAGAGTCCAAACAGAGAATAGCATTAGAATTGGAGAATCAGAATAAATTACAAAATAAACTTAGTGAAAGCGAAAAAAAAGTTCTAGAATTGTCACAGAAATTGGAACTTTTTGCCGTTCAGCAAAATAATGTGGAAGGAAAAGACGAGCGGCTGGAAAAGCTTACATTAGAATTACAAGCAGTGAGACAGGCTGCTGCTGAGAGCTTAGCCAATAGTGAGAGAGTCACAGCTCAACTGAGACATGACGTAGATAATAATATTAAAGATATAAATAGTAAGAATCAATTAATAAACAAGTTACAGGACGATCTCAAGGTAAGTTTCATATTAAAATGTTTTTATTATTTATTTCAAATTATATATGTTGCTATTGCTAAAAATTTCACTATCCAGCATACTTGATTGTTCAAAATAATTGATGTTTCAATTTTTTTATAGAACCTAAAAACTAAAATGGAAGTTGTTGAGCGAGAAAAGGTTATATTGCAAAAGGAAATGACTACAAAAGGACAAGAAATTAGAGATAAAAATGATAATAATGCTATGGGCTTGCTGGGGCAAGGAGATGTTTCGCAAAAGTTTGTATATCTATTAAATATAGAAAATTGTGTATATTTTTTGCTGTAAACAACAACATTTATATTTTTCATTTTTATACAGTATAGAAGACAAAGATATGCTCGACGGGCAGGTGAACTTCCTGAACTCTGTGATAGTCGACATGCAGCGTAAGAATGAGCAGCTGCTGGCGCGAGTGCACGCGCTAGAGGGCGCCGCCGTCACACCTGAACCACCTTTGACGTAAGTCTACTTTAATTATAGTTTATTTTGTTGCTTCACACTGTATCACGGTTGTTGTAGAATATTAAGACATTGATGCCCACGCATTGTCGAAATTTCCAAACATTTTATATTGAGGTGTAAGCCTCAAATAATTTAAAAGTTAAGTTAAGTATTAAATCATCCTCACACCTCAACCGTCCTCACGGTCACATGTTATAGTTTTATTCATTTACCTTACACGTGAATTTATTGTTACTTAATACATAAATAATTAATTGTTCCAGCAACGGGCGCAAACCCCGCGCAGTGGCGCCTCGTCTATTCTGCGACATCTGCGATGAGTTCGACGCGCACGACACGGACGACTGCCCGCGGCAGGCGCACGACCCCTCCCCCGCCGCTGGCTCGCCCCGCAAGCCGCCGCCCCCGCCACGTCCCTACTGCGATATATGTGAAGGTTAGTTAGTACTTTGTATGGAAAATAATCTAAAAATATACTTTAAGCGGCCCGTCACATCTGGACTCTCCTCCTCTCCCACAACCGGAGGTTTCCACCGCAAGCACATAGCGATACAAGTGGAAGCTGCGTCTGATAACAACCTATATATAGTCTTCCCTTTTAATGTAAAATATAAAAAAAATGTTTAAACAAGCTTAGCTTTGAAGGACCTGAATATATTTTTCATTGTAACTTATTTTTACGTTACAGTGTTCGGCCACGCCACTGAGAACTGTGATGAAGAAGAAACTTTTTAATATATCTTATTTATTGTATTTAGTTTTAACGTTACCGTTGTTGCTGTTAATTGTTTCTTTTAGCTATTTATTGTTTACCGGCTAACGGTATTGTTTTATTTAGTTAATAAAATGTAGGTGAATATTTGTACATAAGGGAAAAACCTTTTTTTTTTTAGTTTTTTCAGCACGTTTTTAATGGGCAATTCTATCAATTCTCTTGTGCGTTATCTGGACATAACGTATACTGAGAGTGTGATTGAATCACAGGCACAAATCAATTTATTTCCATCGCAATCATGGTTTTAACATTTGGTTATTCTACTTCAATCTATTTTAAAACGGCTAATTATTACAATTTTGTAAAATCAATAAATTGATTTAAGATATTTTTTTTGTTGTTTTATTTAAATACTAGCTAAGTTTTCGCTGCTTCGCCGTCTTTGGACTACGTACGTCATTATTAACTTATCTGCATTTCTTTCATTTTCTAATAATAAAACTACAAGGCATATAAATAGTAAGGGAGGCTTATAAAGTCCACGCATATTCGTTAGTTAATTATAAAGTAAATACACATATATTTTTTAAATTTATAACACATTTTAACATATTGGGCTCCTATGGGGACTTTAATGTGCAGATGGACGGGTTATGGGGTTGATTCCTACTAGATGAAATTAAATATTACAAATTGTCATTTTTTTGCTTTGGTGACAAGGCAAAGTGTGATGTTGAGTTTCACTAAGTGTAGGGTACAGCGTTAAGCTAAGAAAAACAAATTATATGGTCCTATTATTTTGACAATCTTTTTGTACAACTCCAAAAATTTAAATTGTTGATTGAAGGATTGCTGAAAGTGATAGGGCTGCCTTTATAGTACATTTTCTTTTATCTGATTTTGTATATAATTTTTGTATTACATTGCATTTTACTTAATTTCAATTAAAAGACATCTAAGAGTATTTTTTTGTTTTTTATTAAATAGATAATACTTTTTTAGCTGATGTACAATAAAACGACTAGTCTTAAAAGAAATGTTCCTGTTTAAAATGTTTGATTATTATCAATAGAATTATTGTTGAATTATAAAAATCTTTTTTTAATTAACAATACATTTTTATTATGATAGCTAATCTTTGGGCCTTGGGAACATGGATATTCTTAAAAATAAAACAACATATATTGTCAATTATATTTAATTATTCCTTAAAAATAGTAATAAAAAAAATTTAATAAGTATTTTTTGCTTATAATGTTATTTATAAGCAAAATAAATATATTTTTGCTTACAATATCACTATTACTGTGGTATGGTACCACAACCTTGTAGAATGTATTAGGGATTTTCTTCTCAAAATAGATCAATTTCTTCTAGTCTAAGCCGTCCTTCTTTTCTTTTATTGCTTCCTAAAACACAGAATATTTAGCATATAAACAAATTAAAAAGTAATTTTAAGTAAGCAAAAGTAATAAATAGCAGCTAGCAAGACCATTTTGATAGAGAGAGAGGATGTTCAACTCTGAATGCAATGATATTCCTATTCCCTCTAAGGGTTTTTTCATCATGTTTTTATGTTTCAAATTTCGCATCCTGTACAGCAATGCAATGTCTTAAGTTACGCTTGGAAAAGGAGTGTGGTTCCACACAATAAAAAAGTCACAGCAAGAACACAAGGTAGTATAAGAATACAATATGGTATATGAAATAGATATTGTGTCGTACATTTTAGATTATTGAAAGAAATATAATAAAAGTATTAAAGTACGACATTAAATGAAAAACATGATTGTAAATAAAGTAACTCTAAAAAATATTTAAATTTTTTTAAGAGGGCTATTTAATACCTTAAATCTTTCTTCAAAAAGTGATAGCTCTGATGTTAAATCTGTAATTGCATTCATGAATGCTTCTTGAGGAGTATAGTCAGAAGTTGTTTGAATCCGTAAAACAAACTTGTGCTCTAAGGGATGGGGCACTTTGTATCCCGCAAACAACACTTTTGGGTCTTTTAGAAGTTGACTGAAAACAATAAAATGTAAATAATTTTTTTGAAAGCACTCCTGGTGCAGGAGCACAAGCATGTGATTGTTAACCAGACCGATTGTGGGTTACTTAAAACTTGAGTAAATAATATTTTCATTCCTTCACTGTGGTGTTGAGGCAAAAAGCCATTCAGCATATAATGTTTCCATAAATTGGTAAAAAGTGGGAAGCAAATTGTCTTAACACTAGTGTTCCTCTGCCTACCCTGTTGAAGCTGATATATATATTTCAATTTTTTACTTGTATAATATTTTGCAATACAAATAAACTTACTGGCGAATCATATTTCCTAATGTATGGTCTTCTTTGTTTACGGTAAATATAGCAGCATTCGTAACTTTTGTATCTTCTTCCTTTTGAACCCTTTAAAAATAACAAAAACAAACGTTTTGTGAAACAGTCAAGTTTAATTAGTTTTAAAACGAAATGAGAGCTCACTTTTTTTCGCCGTCATAAAGCAGAAATGATTCGAAGGTGGGGGGTGCGTTCATTATGATAAGTTATTTTTATGCTTTTAAGTTGTAGCTTTAATTAATTTTAGACCGAAATTAGACAATTCGAAAATAAATTCGTTCAGTAAACCAAAAGTACACAACACGGAAATGTCACTGTGAAATGTGAAGTTTAGTAAACGTCAAAATCTAGCTAACCGCACCGCGCTTCATTACAACCACAGATACTATAATGTTACCATAGATTATTTCCTTGCCCTTGAATACAAGGAAAATTTAAAAATTAAATAATGTGGCAATCAACTAAGTAAATATAATTTCATAAATTACTTAGAACCTAGTGCATACATAAAAAATCCAAAAAACCTTTTGTCTAGGTAACAATGTACTCATACTATAGCCACCTTAAGGTTTTGTCTTCCACCTTCAGGCTCCATCATCAGACCAGTTCGCAGGTATACAGTGTTTTTGTCAGCACCACAGCTAAAAGCCTAATACAATTAATATATATTATTTTCATAAATAAAATAATTGGAATTGTAGACCACATTGATCTTGAGTAAGTATAATTTAATCTATTTACGCTAATCAAACAATTTTATCATAATGTACCGTGTATACTTGCTTCATGCTAGAAATACCCCTAAAGCTTATCCTCTATAAAAACTAACATTTTTTTTCAGCTTCACGCTGTATCCCGCACACAGCAGGGTAGGTTGAGGGAACCTCGGTGTTAAGACACTCCGTTCCCAGCTTTTTGCCGAATACTGGAGGCATCGCGTGTTGACACCAGAGCGAAGAAAATGGAAAAATAAACATTTCACTTCATCGAGTGGGAATCGAACCCACAACCGTCGCGTTAGTCACGCCCTTGTGCCACTCCGCCACGACGGGCCCCCTCTAAAAACTAACATGTGTGGCTTATTCTCTTTAGTGAAGAGTGATTATTTAAATATTATCTTTAGTGTGTGGTATTTCTTTACAGAGAGCGAATAAGCGGCAACCTAGACAAGATTCAACAGTCGCGGTTGCCTTTATATGATAGCAGTATATGTCCAGCAAATATGCCGCCATTTAACCTACTCATCCTGCTGCTAAATCAGCCTGTATCATAAATGCCAAGTTATAAAATTTTAAAAGAATTTGAAGTACGTAAAATTAAATAATACGACACCAGTTCCACCCAACACAGGATAATAAGAAACACAGTCACAGCAGAAAACACCGTTTATTTTATAATTATGAGAAAATTTCAGATTGATAACCTACATACAGAAGGACTATAAAACCAATCTAACTTGAATTTTACAATGCGTGTCCAGAACCTCACTGTTTAATAATTCGTTAATACATTATTTTAACCATAATTAATATTCCTTTACAAGATTACAAGAAATTTTCCATAATGAGGGATTATTTAAATATTCAATTTTTTTTTATACAATATAAATATATAAACAGAAAACTAAGAACATTTCTATACTATTTTTTTAACAATTTTGACTAAACTAAACATGTATAAAACAACAAGATTTAGGTTGTAGTTTTTTTTTTTGTTTTCATTCAAACGTGACATCGCCCAAGGTGAAGCAACATCAAATAGATAAAAAAAAAGGAATAAAGCGCGAATTCGAGAGAATCGTGAAGATAATTACACTACAAATAGATGTCTAGCGACACTACTGTCGGACGTCGAGGTGTATGACCACGACTCCTCACCTTATTCATATAGAGAAAAAGTTAGCAATCGCGTACTGTACAAACCCTCGATGGGAATTGCCAATACCATTAAGTTAAAACGTTGCACCATAGAGTGATCACGTACGAATCGAATTTATCAAATGGATTTAATAATGTATAAATATGCTTATAAATATATGCTGAGTGTTCGTTGTCCCATACGTTTACAAAGCAAGAATGTATATTTCAGAAGATTTAGATAGCATTTCAAGTCTTCCGAGATGGCTACAGATTCCAATAAGAGAAGTACCATTACAATCGCTTGAAGTACAAGACACAGAGACAGCTCAAAACTTCAAGAACAATAGAAGCATATTTATTTAAAATATCGAATTATCAAAAATAAACAATAACCAAGAGTGAAACAGCTCGATAAACACTGATATTTAGATTACATTAACACTTACTATCTATTTTCTGTTAAGGTAATAAAACGCTATAAGAATTGACACATAAGTATATAAACTATACTAATTGTGTACTTAGGGTATACAAAATTTGCAATCCAGTAACAATATGCATACTATTGATTATGAAAATATCTATGTATTACGATATTATCAATTTTTTTATTAAAACACCATGAGACAGCGTGCGGGGGAGTCACCGACGCGTCGACGGACGCCATTTTATTGTTATGCCTGTCTTGGCTAATTTGTAAGAAACGCAGAGGCAGATATACTACTGAAATAAGAACATTTATCAATTGTACTGTTCGAAAATCGACCCACGAGTAGAAGATATATGCGATCATAATATGAACAGTAAAACAAGAAAAACTTGGAGCCATCGAGCACGTCAGGAAACCCCCGCCGCCGTATTTGAACACGAGAACTCCACTTACAGTAGGTATACACTAGTAACAGAAGAGTATAACTGCGATTACGTTTAAGATTACCGGATTAAGAGATCAATGAAAACTGACTAGAATTTGCATGACTACGTCTAAGTTTACAAATGAGACATTAGCGGGCCCCAGCCTCGGGACTTGGAAAATATTGTGCGAAAGTATGCGTCTACACGTATAAAAGTCGACGGAGGCATTGCGAATTACTTAATATATTTGGTGTCAGGTACACAGCCTTCCGGCGAGGCCATTGCAAGAGGCCCAGAGGCGCAGAGAGCGACGCGTGAAGGAACAGCGGGAACAGTGGGAAGCGGCGCGTGACAATTGACTGGCGAATAGAGGGATGCGAGTGACCTCTCCATAATAAAGCTAACGAGAAAAAGGTATCACCTAGTTTCTCTACTATTACGAAGGCAACTAGATGAAACTCTACTCTTAAGGATAAAAATCTAATTAATGCTATTAATGTTAAAATTAACATTGCTTCGTTTTCTTACATACGAACTACCTCTCTCGCGAGGCGGCGCGAGGCGGAGCGGGGCACGGTGCGGGTAGTTAGTGCCGTTATGTCCTCGAGCCCGTCCTTATATTTAACATTACACAAAGGTAATCTCACGATAAAATATTTATTAATCACGCAAATGTATCGTAATATTAGGGAAAAGCTTATTACACTTTAATATGTCGAGTGCTCAAATTGTCGTAAAAGTATTAAATTTATACGACGACGTGTTTTGTTCATTATAAACGTATTGGCTGCATATCTAATCTCGTACAGCTGAAGACTCGTTAGGTAATTTTAATTATTTAAAAAATTTATACCCTAGCTAAGACAGCTACATTATGTATTACTGTACAACGTAGAGCATCTTAAACGTAATGAAAACCATACAATCTCCACCATCCACACTACAATTTGATCGATAAGCGTTCGACTGACTGCAGAGTCACTATATTTGAATTACAATACTTACTGACAATAAAAATGTTACACTCACAATAACGATTAATTTATAATAATAATTATAATTATTTGTTAAGATTAAATAAACAACAACTGCATCTACTATCACACATTCGAAAGTTTAAAACAATTTTACAAATTGTAGTCGAACATCGTTATTGCTGCGGCGACGGCACGCGGCGAGATATGCTTTGACGGCGGGACGCCACCTCAAATGGCGATATATAAATTAAGCATATATAGGCTATTTGTTTGAGACATTGGATATATGGATACATATTTAAAGATTACATAATTAAAGATTGATTTTAACTAAAGTTGAAGCTTCTGATACTGTATAAAATAAAGTTAAAACCCTACCTCGGGTTAAATGTTATTTTAGTGACCGTGCATAAATAATCCCGCCCTTTCACTGTCGTCGCGTGCTGCGTGCCACCCAAATATATAATTAATCAAATATTCTAAATACTCCAAACAGCACAAACTCGCGCGTTCGCTACAATGGTGGCGGACATACATACATACATATATATTAATCAGATATCTCTTAAACTTCGATATCATTAAAAATTCATAGGAATCCAACGTTGTGTACATTTTCTAAAAAGATGGAAATTGCGTAATTTGAAAACTTCTACATTAAAAAGTTTCATTCACTTACACGTCTATGTAGGCTGTCCGTAGTCCACCACCGCGACCACCGCGACCACGAGCAGCGCCACACACGAGATCGAAATACTGATTGTAATTAATTATAATGACAATTACTATATTAGATTTAATGAATATTAATTGTATCACAGGTATGGGCCGACATACCGTGGCTGTACTCGCTGAAACACGAAGCTTCCAATCAGCTTAGCCAACTTTACTTATTATATATAAAAAATATGAGTAATTCCACAGGCATGAGTGTGTATTACTTGAATGAACTAGGACTTAGGAGCCTGCAGTACGCAAGAACTACGCGAATATATTTTGTACCAACTACATATAATATTTATGGATAACTAACTGTTTATAAACATTTAAATAAATAGTGTATGGGATTTTTGCAACATTTTTAACAGCACATCCTGTTCGGGCAATTCGACATTACATTGAAAACTTTTCTTAATACATGTCTTTTTTTCGAAACGTCGGGTTAAAAGTTAAAAAGATTGCAAAGGCCGTTCGGAACGCTTAAAAATTAACGTATATAAATAGGTTAACTAGATATCTGTATTAGAACCAACATTAGGGTACAATGAACGGTCGGTGATTACTTGATAGCGACCAAATTCAACAATAGCCAACAGCTCAACGACACGGCGATACAATTGTGATGATGGGAGTTCTAAACAGAAATGATGAGAGTACGCTAGAGATGAATCCGGCAGACGGGTGTTGGCCACACGGGACGCAGCCACTTCTGCTGTCACTGTCCTGTGAATAGTTAATCTTGGCTTTAGAGTGTTCTTAAACAATATATCACTTGAACATGTCATGTAAAATATGCGCGTGCGTGTCTTTGTATAGAAGCATTTATTTCGTTGAAGGATTTGAATATTATAATAAATATAGTGCAATAATATTTAGGGTATTTAGGTATAATTGTAATAAAAATTAAATTGCTGGATCGGAGGTAATTTATTAATAGGCTAACAATTGTTTTTTTTTTTCTACGTCGCGTATCTAAACGAAGACGTATACAGAACCATATAAATAACAGACATCTAATATGGATATTCAAGGAATAGTTAACTATAATTTCTAAGGCTATATGTAATTTGTATCTACAATTAAAACAACCTCGGCCGGCCGGCTCATGTCCTATTTCGTTCTAAATGTACTGGTTTTTTACAACTAATCTAAACCGTTTAACTCTGAAATTATTACGCTCGTTTTTAATTCAATTTTTAAATTTTTGGATAATTTTAAGACAATAAGAAGTTTGTTCTAGATTAAATATATCGTACTAAAGTAAACATTCATAATATGTAAATTGTTTTACAACTGTATTGAAGCGTCTGTAAATAGTCATGCAGTTTTATGCTTAGGTACAATAAACATTTTGGGTGCGGTGTTGAGTGGAAAATTATTATATTAGCGTGGAATACGTGGGTTCATAGAGAATATTAAATAGATTGAAAATGTAAATAAATGTATAAACATAATAATAATAATAGCAGAAAGGTGCTGAAGAAAGTGGAAAGTGCGGGAAGATTATGTGATATACATATTGAAATTAAAAAGGAATTCTTTGGAAATTGTATTGGGATATAAATAACAAACAAAATTTGGTTTTGGAATTTTTGAAATTTGTTTGTTGTAGTTGAATTATGCATGTTTCCATGCATCTTGTAAAGATTGTGTATTCACTTTTAGGGACAATATTCTATTTATTTAAATTTACAATGACACTTATTTTCAAATTTTATTCAGCCGATATAGATTTTTTGGCTTCCAATAAAAATAATATACCAATACAAATAAACAACGAATTTAGCGTAGAAACAACTTCAATCAATATACACTTTCCACGCTGTAGATACTGGTAATGACATGTTACAGTAGCAATGACGAATCATGGAAAAAAAATTCAACCTACATCATATCATTACTTACAATATAGATAAAAAAAAATCTATAAGAACAGTCCTTAATATGTCACCGGGACGCACATCCCGGATCGCGGCATGCAAATTTCATATCCGAATAATGAATCTACGTTTCGATTCCAATATCAATGTCAGCGAATGCGTTACGTTCATCAATAAGCGTTGGTTTTATGAGAGTACCGATACCATACATCTACTCGATGACGTAAAAATATTCTAACTATCGTCACTACGGAAGCCTGTATATCGGCGTCGCACCTGCCCGGTATCATTTAGGCGAAAAATTTACTATACACGTAGCCGGTCGCAATGAGCCCGAGGACGAGGAGGCACAGCATAATCATAATCTTCTTCTGCAGAGGGGATAAAAAGAGACAAGGCATTAGTGTACAGAGAGTGGGCGGGCGCGCGGGCCGGAGGCCGAGGGCCTGGGGCCGCGCGCCCGCCGGGCGTTACCTGCGGCGCGGCGGCCGACGGCTCACACGAAGTAGCTGGACACGTAGCTGACGACCACGATGCCGAGTATGAGCAGACACACTAGGATCATGATCTTCTTCTGTCGTTCCCAATTGCCGACATGCAACAGTACGCTTTATACGAGCCCACGGCAGCGCCGCGGCCTCGCTTTATATTATTAGTGACAACGATGGCTTCGGCGTTTGTTATGTATAGTGTGTGCGTCATGTGCCTCGTGGGAATGGGTGAAATAAAAAAAAACGTAAATAAATCCAAATTAAAATAAATAAATGTAATTCCAAAACTTCTAAACATAATATTATTTACATGTTAATCAACTGAACGTATATAAACAACTCGCTGGCGGCCCTCGTCGAGGGTAACAGTAGTAGCATAGAATATAAATACAAGAGATGCGTTAAATAAAAATGAAGTAAATGTCAAAATTAACACTGACATTAACAACGACCCAACAATTTTCAAGCTGCATAATAACCATATAGCGCCAATATGGAGTACAATCGTGTAAATAAATTCTTATAAATCACAGTTTATCAAATGTACCCTACATAAAACCATTCATAGGAAACATTTCAAAGAATGCGCGCTTATTGTATGTGTTCTGAATAACATAAGATGGTATGCATGACATGCAACCATTAAATGCAATATATCGTTAATACAATGCAAGTATTCTCGCCATACCGCAGTGCTAATTATGTAACAAATAATATCTAGAAAAGATAAAGCTAATATAATAATAGTATTAACGTAAGTACTTAACAGATCCGTGTCAACAGATATTGATAAAACAAACAAATTCTAAATAATCATTTAGAATATCGATTAAATAATCATTTAGAATTCCATCTCATCTTTGATTTTAGAACATCTAAACAATTATTTTTAACATTTTTTAAAAGTGTTATTCCACACTTAGGAAAGAAAAAAACTAAACAATTACAAATGACAATTATTTTAATCATATTTTTATTCTATTAAGAAATCACCATTTTTATAATCGATTATAATTGTTGAATATCGATTTTATATTTTTTGTTGATCATATAGAATACAAATATAAATCGAAACAATCAAAAGGAACATTAAATATATATAATAACTAGCTTGTTAATATAAAACTAATTGTAATAAAATAACTGTTGAACATTTATTAAGATATAGCCAACAGAATCAATAATTTACTTATCTATGAATACTGGTCTTATAAAAATGTAAACAAAAACAATGGCGTATTTTGTGCTTCGAACATTATATAAAAAAAAACCTATAAACATAATATAACAAAATTGATCCACTTCTTAAACATTAATAATAATATAAATTTAACTTTAAAGCGTTGGTTAAACATATTTTTTTTTTAAAGAATCAACAAAGGCTCACATAAAATTTGCCTATTAATTATTTAAGTAAGTTTTAAGCATTGACAATTTCTTTTATTATTATACTTAAATTATAAAAAAATATTGTCCAGTTATATATTTGTGCATTATTGGCATGTAGTTGAAGATACTTATCATATTTTAACATTCATATACAACGAGGGGCCATCCATGAATCACGTGATGTAATTTATAGATCAAAATATACATTCAACACTCTATATTTATTAAATATTTACATAAAATGTTTAACTGTATTAAATCTAAAGCACAATTACCTTATTGCACTTTGCATATTATCTTGGTTTACCACTGTAGGTAATTTTTTTAAGTGGCAATACTTCTGTACTTTTTTTATAAATCAAGAATAAGTTTTCGTATGTTTATTTTTTCCTTAAAAATGGTGAATGGAATATTTTAAATCATCAATGTCAAACACCAAATATGATATGTATATTTGCAAATCTATATTTTCTATATTTAGATAGTAGAATATTATTAATATTAGTTGAGAATATTTTATTTATTTATAAAGACATTTTGTAAGGTTAAGAAAAATAGATTTTTTTATTTGCAAAATACCGTTATTTGGCGTCTAACCGCGATGTTTATTACATTTTATAAATTACCTCAGGACATGTATCGTTTGAATATAATTTTTTACTCTAATATTGTAAAATATTTTTCTTATCATTTATTTGTTGTTATAACATGCTTCGTGCGAGAAGCTGGCACTAAACAAGCTCTATGGAGTACATAAATGTTTCGAGCAATTTATAAAGATATAGGTAGTATAGCAATAAATTATATATATATGTTTCAGCTTCACGCTGTATCCCGCACACAGCAGAGTAGGCAGAAGGAACCTTGGAGTAAAGACACTTCGTTCCCCACTTTCTGCCGAATTCTGGAGGCATTGTGTGTTGAGTGGCACAACTCAACGCCGCGCTTTGCCTCGACACCAGAGCGAAGAAAATGGAAATATAAACGTACATAAATATTTCATCTCCTCGAGTGGGAATCGAACCCACAACCGTCGCGTTACACTCACATCCTTGTGCCACTGCGCCACGACAGCCTCTGATTTTAATAATAAATTATATAATTATTTTTTAAAGACATTCATATATCAAATCAATCAATTATTATGATATGTACCCTTAAGTAAAACAAACACACGTACACTCGCGTACACTTACATATATTGATAAGCATTTGTTATGAAATATCAGTATTTGCACCAATAAAGTCCTATCGCGTTTGAGGCCCGATGACGTCACTTGCCCTCCGCAGTCTATCACAGTACTATCGCGAGCACTATTATTAATATAATAATAATCAGCGTAACAAACAGGCATATAATGAGGAAGATTTTTTTCTGTAATGACAAAAAGAAAAAAAAGAAATAAAATGTCTACACCAAAATAAAGGGCTAAATAACTATATTAGATAAATATGTGACTACTTTGTGTAATTAAGTATATATAAATAGAAATATTTATGACTGACTGACTTGAGCAACTATAAGTAACAATATTCTGATATTTAAATTTAATTATTTTAAAACTTAACAAAGAAATTAAATTAATATTAACTTGAAATAATTTTCAATATATTAATAAAAATATAATTAATCCATATCTCATGACAGTTAGTACAGTCGCTGTTCAGAAGCACATAAAGTATATTAGGGCATACATACATATACATTAAATACATACAAATATATATAATATATAATCACTTATAATGAGATAAGAATTATTTATTAATATTTATTAATTTAATATATTATAAAAAATTTTATTGTATACTACTTATTCCGCTAATTTCATCTCATTATTTAAATGATTAAATTCAACATATATGCAATGTACATACATACATACATACAAACAAATAATGCAATTTTCCCATGCTATTTAAGCGAAACTAAACGAAAGCATAGATGGATATATTACCTAATAATAAGATACTTTTTAATTGTGAATTTTACATTAAAATGAATGTCCTGAATATCCTACGTCAATGACGAGTATCATTTCATTTTTTAAGCAAATTAATAGTATTTAAAATTTGAATGGTACATTTTTAGACATCACGTTTCCATTAATATATTTCCGTTCCCCACTTCATGCCGGATTGTTTGTTGAGCGGCGAAATTAAACGCCGCGCTTTGCCTCATTACAAAAGCGAGGAAATTAAAATAACAAACATTTAATTTATAGTCGCACGCTTGTGCCCTTGCTTGCGTGTAATACATATTGTGTTTATTATAAAATTTGATGTAATAAACCAAATTAAATAAAATTAATGTTACATATCACAAATTTAGACGTAAGAAATCAGCAACAAATACTCATGCAAATTTAAAAAAATAAATAAAAGCTACATAGCCTATTCAAAAAAAATACCAAATGAATATAGTATGTTAACTGAGTCCCACTTCCTATCCGTATCCTGATAAACGAGTATGTAACGTTTGACGTCATATTTTACCTTCCTAGCCTTTGTAAAGTAGTCGTACGCCGACAACATCTCCTTGCGGCCCGTGTCCACGTAGTCGGTGGTGGTGGTCACGTGGTGCTCGATGCGGTCGACCAGCTCGCCCTGCTCGCGCTAAGGGTACGCGCTACGGCGCTGGGGACGCGGGACGGACTTTGCGGCCGATTGGTTCATACGATTGTTTAGTCCCGGTTAGTCCGTAGTTATAAGTTATAGATAGTCCAGGTTATATTGATAGTCCAGGTTGAGTTAATCCGTAGTCGTTTGTTATTGATGAAGACCAGTGTTCCAGTGTAGTGTAGTTAGTTGAGACGATATTAGACGTTTGTTACCAGATACGCACAATGATACTTAGTATGAGACAGTACAAGTAAATAAGTAATATATTTATTACATTACATATAATTATATATAGCACCCATACACCCATATACAAGAAGGCAAATTACGCACACACCAAAACGAAAGTTCAAGTTAGTAATACAGTATATTAGTATAAATAATGAGATATTAAGTTAAGAAGCCAAACACCATCGATTGTTAGTCCGAGTAACATGAACAGTTAGTATAGTATCACACAACAGTGAAAGCTAATCTCTGGATGCACATGTGGAGGTAGAAATAAAAAACGCAGTGTGAACCAATCACCGGATCGACGCAAAAACAAATGCGAGGGTTGGAATTTTTAACGTTCACATTGGAACAATATAAAAGGGGAATGGGGGGGAAAACGGAGACGGGAGCCAGGGTTGGGGGGAAACAAAACAAAACGCATTAGCAACCAATGGACCGGCACTTGTTTCATCAACTTACCCGTCGAGCTTTGCTCTGATATTTAAGGGCCTTCTTTGTGTCTTGTGTGGCAGTTTGGACATAGTCCACAGCGTGCTCTACATGATACTCAATGCGGTCGATCATCTCACCCTGTATCCATAGGGAGCTTATTTAGACAGGCAATTTAATTTATTTTTGGCTAATTTGACAAATTTACCCCATATTTATTTTCTACAATGTGAGATAAATCCTGATCGGTAGCTTTGCACTGATTGTCGGTGGTTGCAGGTTCGATTCTTAACAAAGTGTATAAAAAAAGCTGTCCAGACACACAAAATGAATTGGTACAATAACAAGTAAAATGTAAAAATATATTAAACTTGTTATCTTAAAAATAAAGCTGAAAGTAAAAAGACAAAAACAGTTTTGTTGTTGTTAAATTCATAATGTTGTACGCTTTTTCCATATAATAAATAATCTATAATTTCCCCATTTCAATCGAAAACCTTTATCAAAGATAACATAACAAATTACGGCATCTGTCAAATAACAAAACATTAAAATCAAAACAAGTATAACATGTGACCTGACTCTCGACGAGCATCGCCATGTCCATGAACATGTCGTGCAGCTCGCGGATGGAGGTCTCCAGCTTGATGATGTCGGCGTGCCGCGCCTCTATGTCCGCGAGCGTCTGCTTCGCTTGTTGCGTTTCCATTATTATCTGGAAATTGTTTTGTGGCTTGTTCTTTTAAAACTATACGGGGAGAGGTATATCATACTATTAAAATAAACGTATAAAAATAAGAACGTAGCGGGATTAATTACAGCGCTTGAACAGATTACAAAGAGGTACGTGATCAAATCCCACTACGTTTTTTCTTTGTTACGTGTGAAGTGAACACTTTAAAAATATTTAAAAATGTATCAATCATGTTAGAAATCAATTATAAGAATACCCTATCGATACCCTGCTTCGCAAACCAGCTAACTCCAGCTCCACCATTGTATTGAATATGAATAAATAAGCTGGTTCGCGAATTAAAATATCAATATGCAAATATTCCTATAAATATCACCGTAGGGAGAAAAATCTCACATAATTATCTTTTAAATTAATTAACGTATTCAAAGAATTGCTCCAAATTACTAGTTATATTTAATTCTATTTAATTAAGCGAATAGTTTCTATTTCTATCTGGATTTGGTGGCAATCTATTTTATTGAATACAAGCTACCACTAAAGTTTCAAATAGTCGAACGAATTCTAGTTTACTTTTATAAAAAAAAAAGCTTCTAGTTTTAAATAAAACTTTCAACGTTGTTAAATACGGAACAATGGACAATTAGTCCATTGTTAGTGCTGAAGAAAGTTATCATTTGTACAAAAATATCCTCGTAATGTTTCCGATACAATATTTTAAGAAGAACGTGAAATCTGAACACATTTCTCATCTCAGTGGCAGCCTTGAAAAATGAAATACTGTCGATAAGCAATATCAAGAACCCTCGCGCTGCGATTATCTGGTGAGCGTCTGAGTAATCTCTCAATATTTAGTTACGAAATTTTTTCTTGCCGCTACTTATAGGCACTTTCAAATTTTCAGGCTTCGAATATTACAAGTTACAAGCATCCTTCAGAAATATGAAGTTGTTTTTATATTACATTACTATAAATTCTTGTACCATCGTTAGGGTATAGAAGTGCTTTTTTTTAGTTCCGTACTGTATCCCGCAAATAGCAGGGCAGGCAGAGGGAAATTCAGTGTTAAGACACTCTATTTGCCCACTTTCCGCCCAATACTGGAGGCATTTGGAGGCCGCGCTTTGCCTCGTTACAAGAGCTTTATAAATACCTACATTTCCGTTTTTATATGACAGTTTTCATTAATTAAATAAAGAAATAAGCATATAAAACAACATATTATGACCTCAATTTGTACCAGAGACTAAATGAAGTATCACAGATAGTCAACAGTCGATCCAATTAGAAATCTGAATTTGCTCCTATAAATGTTGGAGCGGACATTAATGGCAAATTGAAAATGACAAATTAAAGTAAGATATGATAGCATACGATACATAAAATTTAGAGTATAGAGTATATTTTAAGAATACAGATTATATTAAGTATACCATAAATTTAATATTGAAAAAAATTAACAAGAATATTTTATAAAATTTTAACGTATTTCCAATATTATTTGCAAAAAACAATATTCAGATTGGAACTTCCTCTTTATTTTAATCACTAACGACGTGAACTTTCATAATATTAAAATTTAAAAATATATATATGTGACGAAATATGTTTGCTTATTTTTATATTTTAGCAGTTAAAGCATGGTGACTTGCTGATGTCTAAGATATGAGTTCTATTCCCACCCGTGGTTTTTTATCTTAATTTCGTCGCTCTCGGAAGGCAAAGAGCGTGTTGTGGCGAAAATGACGTCTTACCACTGACTTTTCGTAACAGTTTGCTTTCATTTAACATTAAAACAACTTACGCCCTGAGTAAAAACGGCGGGATTGTCCTGCTCCAGCATAGTTTCCAATTCCTCATCGGTGGTAGCGCGTCCCGTGATCTCGAGCTGTCGGAGTATCCTGTTTTTGCACCGGTCTCGGTAGTCCGTCTGGGTGCGGTTGTACTCGGTCATCACCTCCACGAACTTGCGCGAGAGAGTCGAGTGTTGGGTCCTTCTTATCCTGAGATCAGCCGACGATTTGTTAGAGTGCTCCTCCTGTTCGATGTTCTGCTCTATGTCTGTGGGTTTATTATGATTATGCCAAATTTCGGTTTATCACACTCTCTCACTTATGGGTTAGAGATAATTTACGAAGTTACTCTCAAGCAAGTTAATTAATTTAAAGGCTTAGTCAGACTTGGATGACTGTTCACACAGTTTTAACGCTGACTCACTAGTCCCACATAATTACAAAGACAGAATCTCAGAGGATTCACGGCGCTTAAAATTAGATAAAACTCTAGGAATTAAAATTACAGAAAGACTAATAGAAAGGAACGAAACATATGTATATGCTCAGTATCAATATATGTGACATTATATACTCACGTTTTAACTTTCCTCTGACTTTATTGGCAGTTTTCTTAATATCAGCCATAAGATCTTCTAACTCGTGCTTTGTTTCTGAAATAACACATTAAAAAATAATCTGTTTATTAGAAATACTTTTTCAATACCACTACTTCATTTATCTAACGTTTATCGCTTGGAACGTTAATTAAAATGTAACGTAACGACGTAACGTAGCGTAAGTGGAGAGCGTAATCAGCACGAAGGCAAAGGGGAATACAATAACGCTAATTATTTGTAAAAAGCCGACCGAATTTGAAATTGAGGTACTAGAGATTATGGTATTTTCATGGTTATTATGTTTCATTAAAATCAGCAATTTGAAGGTCATCATATGATACAACAACGACGTAACCTAACGTATAGCTGCAGTAATTAGTAGTCTGAGAATTAATTATATTATGAATATAAACTAATTGTATCTAGTAGAAAACATATGTATGTCCTCCAAATCTTAGTGACCAGTGCACAATATAACGTGGCACCCATTCGATGAAGAATTACATGCAGTACGTGCCCAACAGCGCAACCAGTGCGGAGGATCATCCGTTCAATATTTCATCGCGGCACGGCTAAGTTATGAATATATATTTCTGCATAATAAAACACCCACACAATGGCAGCGCTATCAGACGGGACTCCTAATTGCCCGTCTGTTGCAGTGTACGCCGTTGCGATCAATATATATCATATATATAATAATTTAAGACTTTGGTTTCTTTGTAAACCTGCCATGTTGCGGTCGACCGATATTGTTATTGTTTACATTGTTATGTATAAAAATAGACTGTACTTATAATTAACATAAAACGACAAACAAGTTATTTGATATATGAATACATCACGGCTTAATTGATTTAATACACATTGTACATACTAATATGCATATTCAATCACAATCGTAGCACAATTTGCAGGTTAATTAAATATTCCCAAATAGATACATACATTATGAGTCTACAGCATTAGAAGGGAAGTTAGACTGTACAGACAGATGCAACGTTGCGGCAGCCGGGCCATGATTAATTAATGTTGCCACGATATTCTGAACTGCATCATAGTGGAGTTTGTCTAATGGCTATCGGATAGTTTATCAATACGGAAATTGGTGACAGCAGAAATTAAGAGGTCTACAAGCAAAGTTTTCAGTTTTGACGCGGATAAAGAGATTAGGACGATGTCATCAGCGAATAGAAGATTTGCCAAAAATCTTGTCATCCCAGCCGGCCGCCAGCATCCGGAATACTTCCTATAGGTCACTGGTGAACTATTTAGAAGATAGGGAGGTCACCCTGCTTCACATTTTCACGTTAATTAGGTGTTAAATTTTATTTTTTCTATACTCTGTATGTATGAGATATGCGGGATACAGCGTGAAGCTGATTTATTTTATTTTTAAGGCCTTTGCTCATTGATTGTCTTTAACAGTTCTGTGGAACGAAAGAAGATAGTTTTATCTTTTAGCAACTTGCAGAATCTTCCTCGAAGAGACCATTACCGGCATTGCCAATTGCAGGCAACTTTTGGCAGCCCAACTACTCTATACGGCGGACGATATAAACGACAACGGCAGCAGAGTCAAATAGAGTTGTTACAACTTTACTATTCATTTACCCACCCGCAGTATACAAGCGTGCACTAATTTACACGTCTCTCCTTCTACATATTATATATCATTCATAGGTGCATGTAATTTTTAACATTACGAAAATATGTTAATAATCTAAAATTAAGTACGTAGTAACAGAGAAAACACAAAAGAGTTTGCATTTATTACAAAACAGATTGCTTTTATGTAAACAAAACTATTAGGGTAAGAAATAAATAAATTATAATTGATAGAGAGCTATTTCTCAGCTGGGCAGGTAAGGGCATGCTTTACCAGCAATAGTTGAATTGCGAAAAGCGAGCCATACTTGTTATATAAGTTTTACTACAGAAACTGGCCCGTTCGTAGTCAGCGTTTTATACTTTCTACTTGTGCATTGGATTAATACTTTTAATATGGCCTGATTTATTATTAAATTGTCTCTAACTATAATACAATTGAGAAATTTTTCATATTTAATATTAAATTAAATCAGCTTCACGCTGTATCCCGCACTCAGCGGAACAAGCAGAGGGAACCTTTTATTAAGGCTGGATATATTGCGTGTTTGCCGCGGTTTTCCTCGACACCAGAGCGAAGGTAGGTGGTATATTCAAGTTTATCCTAAATGTCACTTACTTTAGCTTTGTTGCTTATTTTCAAAACATTGATCGAATAGCTTTCCCCTCGTTAAAAAATACGAATCTAGGATTCTTTATGAATAAAATGCACATATGCACATGGTTTTTGCATTAAATATTAAATCTTACAAAATCTATAATAGAATGAATATACTTGTCGAGTTTACCCTCTTAGGGTTAGGAGAGCGAAGACTCAACATCGTATAAAACTTGCGCAATTAGGTCACCTATTAAAAACTTGCCTAC
>JBAIZZ010000343.1:918560-963517 GCA_037355905.1 Heliconius aoede | reverse complement strand
GTCGCGTTTACAATTACAAGAGAGGATTTATAAATAGACTATACACCAAAACAAAATACATAGGTAGCCAAATTGAGACCGGCTAGTATCACCGCTCATATATGTATGTAAGCAAGAGATGACAACGGATGGCTCACGTAGAACAAAATTGAATCCACTTAGTTGAGGCGAGCACCATTATTCAATTTATACAGGTTGCCCCACAAAGGCCCTACTAATCTATACCTCGGATGTACTGGAATAATGTGAAGCTCAAAATAACTTGAGGCAAGTCGTGGCGCAGGGACACTAAGTGTGACTGTAAACGCGACTGTGCGTCTGTGGGTTCGAGCCCCACTCGAGGAAATGAAATATTTTTTAATAATTTATATTTCCGTTTCTTTACTCCGCTGTCGAGGAAAAGCGCGGCGTTGAGTTCCGCCACTCAACACACAATGTCTCTAGAGTGAAAATATGGGGAACGGAGTGTCTTAACACCGAGGTTCCCTAATCCTTACCTTACTGTGTGCGGGATTCAGCACGAGCACCAGATGATATAGGTGCCGCATCAGCGTAAAGCTGATTTTTTTGATTTATTGAACTAACTAGGCTATTTATAAGTAGACAGAATTAAATATCCATTTATCACTCTTTTGACTTCATTTGAATAACAAATTATCTGGCAACAAGGAAGATTAGGCAAGAGGTATTATCTTCTGGCCTCCTTGTTAAAGTTAATATCTTCAAAGGAAAATATTCATAAATATTACATTAATAATTCGAATTCTTTGGGATTTTCTACCATCTGAAATATTTAATACAAATTAAACGAAGTATGCATATATAAGTTAATAACAAATATATAATACAAATATATATATATATATATATATATATATATATATATATATATATATACATTGCTTGACGTGCACGTTTTTACGCTTCAAAGACAGCAGTTCAACCATCGAACTCCCTTTTTTATTAAAATAACAGAAAATTGCATTTTTGCCTTCCATTCAAATAAAACATCAAACAAAAAACTTTCTTTTTTATTATTCAAATAGATTTCAACAATGTGATCCATATTGGCTGCCAATATACAGCTTAGGCAATACTATAGCATACAAATTAATCCAGGTCAAGGAGTCTTATGCCCTACTGCGATAATTTATTATGGCACTACTAAAAAAACTGCAGGGGACTGTTCTGACGTGATACGAGTAAATGTTGTTATTATCGAGAAACTCTACGTGAGAAGTAAGTGCTTGTATGTAATCTATTGATTTTACATTGAACTAATAAAGTGTGCTTCTTTGTTGTGCTCTACGTAGGCTCAAAACATAATTAAGCTGTTAGAAGAATGACGAAGAATGTCTAATGTGCTTTTATAAGATAGTTATGGCAAGATAGTAATGTAAATAAGTAAGAAGATTATTATAAATACAAATTTAATGTTAAATAATATAGCATGATGTTAAATATTTTCATTTAAATTAAAATCCATTGATTAATACATATAAAAACAATATTATTATCTTCAATCTATATATTAAATACCTATAGAAAAACTTATCAAAATAAAAAAAAAATCTTTGAAATGTGAAAACATCTACAAATTTATTTTCATATCCACTCAATAGAATGCAATTACGACCTCACGAAGGGACCGGGACCCGGTATTCAATAGTCGACACCGACAGTCGGCAACACGTGTTGCTCGAGAGTAACACGGTGACATGTGTCATATTGCGTATATGTATGAAAATTGAGGAAATCTTTTATTTAAGGAAATTAAGTAGAAGTGATATTTTTAGGGTTTTTTAAGTGTCACACTCTATCCCGCACACAGAAGGGTTAACAGAGGGAACCTAGTGTTAAGACACTCTGTTCTTCGTTTATTTTATGTATTTAAAAAAGTTTATACAAATATTATACACTGAATAAAATGTCTCTATAGGCAAACGTAATGTATACCTATAGGACACGTAAAAGAACTTTACGTTTCTTTTAACTGTAGTAGATATTATGTCATAATACAAATGGGAAGGTTCCTTTCTAATCATTTTTCCTCAAAAGCTCCAGTATATTCATTTAGTCGAACAAGTGCCTTCTTCGAGCCTCCCATTCAAAACCCATGAGTGGCTAAAAAATTTCATAAAACGGAAACACGATCGATGGCAGAAACAAAATAATAGGGTAAAGAACGTGGCGAACGAAGACGATTTAAAAAATGACTTACTGAAATTTCTTTAGAGCTTTTACTTAGTGAAATATGTAACCAATTATAATATAACAGAATATACAATTATAATGATTAAACTTTTAATCTCATCTCTCTCAAGAACAATTAAAGTTTAAATATGTAGGAAAATAAATGAAATATTTCAGAAAAAGATATCAAATATTTTTTTCCACTAAAATTAAGTCTAACAATCATAAGCACGCTATGAAACAATGGAAGGACCGAGTAATAGTTAATTAAGCTCACTACTTAGTTTGCAGCAATTTTCGTGCCCGGGGCGTGGTGGCGACACAATCGGGAGTCTTGACACGTATTTCAATCGAAGAGCGGGTCGGTCAGCCCGCCAGGCCGAACACTTAACGCTTTTCTTACATTTTCTCTTTAAAATTATTTACTAGTGAAACAGGCAGGTTCATATTGTTATACATATATTTTAAATATATATATATAAATCTTCTCTTATATATATAAATGCATTGAAATTCTTTAGTACGTACCAGTGTGTTAGCATATTTAGAGTAATGTTGTAATTTTAAATTCTTATATTGACTACATATATGATTAGTTACTCAGAAAGTTTAAGTACAATATTATTTTATTATTTTAAATACAATTTGGCAACATTAGAATATAAAAGCAGGATGCGAATATAAAGCCTTTGATATAAAAAATGGATGGCAGACATTATATCTATCGTTAAGACAGAGAGCACGAATGGTACAAACTAATGAGATTGAATATTCTGTTTATAATCTGGTAAAACTGACAAAAGTTCGTGTTAAAGTGCATTCGGCGTTAAAATATAATATCATTTTGACCATTTTATCAATTTTTTTTACAAAAACTATTTTGCTTTCGAACAATAAACGCAATAACCTGACTTCCTTAATAAAATAAAAAGTATCAAGATCCAAGAAAAGCTCATATTATTTCAATGTTGCATCCATTCCCGATACAATGTCAGTATATTTTTACGATGTCAACTTAAAAAGATAAGCGCTCTTATCCACAAAACCACTAAAATCTAATAGAATATAACAACTAGTATGATCCTGCTATAGATTTAGAAATTCTATAAATATAGACATAATATTAAATTAAGCAAAAAAGGTATATAAAACGTATTGTTTCTAGAGTGTGACGTGGACACGGATACCAATTTTTTAAAAATCATAATAACATTTAATTTTTATTTAAAAATCAAATAACCCATTATGAATCATAATTAAACAGATAAAAATAAGATACGGCCGTCGAGTCGTGTACACGCTGTAACCCCCGGATTCAGTTTAAAAACCAAACATTAGCGGCAATTAAGCGTGATGTACAACGCGACGATTTAACGGAACATCCGCTCCGTACGTTTAATTAATCATTTAATTTATTGTGATGATTCGTCCTAACGAGGTATATAGCTGGTAAATCTGCTTATATTATCATTTATATCATTTATACGCAATTATTTGGTTTTTGTAAGATTAAAGTTAAAAATTCAAATTTGTAATAATAAAGTTCAAAGAAATTTACTATATACCATAATATAGATAGACAGTTTATTTATTTACTTAAAAGATTTTTAGACTCTTAGAAAACCTAAGAGTATCTTCATGTCGAAATTCCATAACAGAACGAGCGATACGACCTTCACCTTCGTAACAACCCTTTGCCTTTGGCCAGGACTTTTGGCAGAATTTATTGCATATATAATTTAGGACATTTAAAGAAGTAGTCACAATATTTTTTTCATTAAATACATCAATCTAAAATATGTCTCTGTCCTAGCATATATAAAGTCATATATAATATATACACTATATTATTATTTATACTACGGTGTGCTGTATAGGTAATACAATTAAAAATGTAAAATCGATAAATGTAACACGGCCTTCGGTGTTGCACTATTAAATAGAAAGTAGCAGAGCCAGATACATAATACTAATAAACATTATTATTTGATCAATGTCATATATATTACAAGCTTTGAATAAGAATCTACTGTAGCGAAAACTTTTAATACGGATTTATTGAAAAACTTTAAACGTAAAGCTTTCCATAATTGTTATCGAAGAGTACGTTTGTTGAACAAAAGCAAAATAAAAGGGAATAGAGAATAAAAATAGTTCTGGATGAAACAAACCAAAGACGGTAATGGGATTACGTGTATCCGGGTCAGGTGGAGCTGGTCTTTAAACCCAGCAAATAATTACACTGGTACACCGCCACGAGAGGGATTAAGTGTTGATAGGATCGTGAATATTATTTGCGATATATATCTATTTCTTCGCTCTAGTGACGAGGCAAAACGCTGAGTTCTGCCAGTCAACACGCGATGACCTCCAGACTTCAGCAGAAAGTGGGGAACGAAGTGTCTTAACACTAGGATCCCTCTGTCTACCCTGTTGTGTGCGAGATACAGCGTGAAGCTGATTTATTTGATTTAATAATAGTACCTATGTAAAAATAAAGAAAAAGTACATAAAAATAAAGGAAAAGAAAATAAGTACATTTATTATTTAATAGCATATTAAAATTATCTAAAGTTATATTTCTAACTAAATACTGTGCAGAAATAAAGCTCAAGAAATATTTACTTGAATAGTGTATCAAACGTCTTGTGTGCTCTTTAATTTTCCTTCTACGGAGTCTCAGCTATGGAGGGTATATAAATACGTATACTACTTTTGCTGTCCAAGTAATCTCCTTTTGTGTTTGTTTTTACGTGATACCAAGTTCTTTGCTGTTAAACGGAAACGGTTAACCCCGTATATAGATGGTTTTGTTCTTTTTACTGCTCCCTCTTTAATTTGAAGTGGATATGTTTTGAAATATATTCCTAATAGCTTAATGTTTTTAGTAGAAAACTGACTGGTTTAGATTTGTTGAATATTTAAATAATCGTAATATTTTCACTGAGTTCATTTTGGGAGACTGTAGAGCATGTAGAGTATGATTTATGCAATGACTGCTGTCATTCATGCTATTTGTTTCTGCACGTCTCGTATAAAAGCGAGAAAGCTTCCGATGGGGGGTAGGATGTGAGTGAGTCATGCCCACCCTGGAAAGTAAGGTTCCCACTATAGAACATTTACTTCCAACAAAATTTCCAAAGAAAATTAAAAAAAAAACAATTTCTCTATATATGGGATAAACTTTCATTTGCTTGCTCCGGTAACGAAGCCAAAGTCTTCCATCTCTCAACACGAAGTGCTTCCAAAATTGGACAAAAGTGAAATATTCTTAATGGAAACGGAATATCTAAACAAAGGGGGCAATTCAAAAATTTGCACGATAGGGTCTGTTAAGTTAGGTTACATTACACTATATAAATAAACTTTAACAGAATCAGAAACATGAGTTAAACTAAAGCTCTATATCTCTTGCGTAATTCCACTCTACGCCACAGCCCATACATCCATATATTCCCCTGAGAGCATTTAACGACTCTGTACGCTGTATTGCGTTATTTGTACATCACTACTAACAACGTAGAGGGGGTGAGCTTGCACATAACTCTATTCTTAGACGCAAAACAATACAAGTAAGGAAATGAAAGACAATATTTACCTAGCAAATACTATGTTGAGTAAATGTCTAACGAAATTTTCATTTTGACCGTACAACTAATAATATTGGACAAAAAAATATCACATAATTATTCCTTATTTTTGTACTTTTGTGTTGTGAACACATAAAACAGATTGGTTATAATAAAACGTTTTTTTTTTTCAGCTTCACGTTGTAACCCGCACAAAGCAGGGTAGGCAGAGGGAACCTCGGTTTTAAGACACTCCGTTCCCCACTTTCTGCCGAATTCTGGAGGCATTAGGTATTGTGTGGCAGAATTAAGCGCCGCGCTTGGCCTCGACACATAAGCGAAGAAAAATGGAAATACAAACGTAAAGAAATATTTCACTTCCTCGAGTGGGAATCGAACCCACAACTGTCGCTGTAACTATATATTATAATTATGCTATAGACACCCACCTATTTAAAAAATGATTATTACTCTACTTCAATCATAACACTGTACACTACTTACGAAATCTTTTCCCCAGTCCATCGGTAAGTCACGCTTCAGTCAACCATTTGTACAAAAATCTTACAACTCTATTAAAATATTCGGATCTTATTTCGGGATAACAAAGGGGGGGATTGAGTGGAAATTGTGCTGAACCGAATTTACACGGCTCCCCGCCTGTTCATCACCTGTGACAAATGACGCAGGTGCCGTCGTCTCAATCCGATACAGGCATCGCGATAACAACGACGTCTGGCAATCGAAGTCAATGTCGAAATAAGAAAATAAAAATTATTATCATTCATATGAATCTGGTTAGAAAGTGCAGAATTTAATTCTATTTTATTCCAATGGGTGGACGTATAAGATGTTATCTGTTACGTAGAGATAGATCACTACACTCGCTTAGACATTTGACAGTCAAGATGCGTGTCAGTTCAGAACAAGTCGCCATTTGATTCAATAGTATTATACATATTTAATAATTTAGTTTATCAATATAACTATACATACAGACAGCCAAATGTCATTAATGTATATAAGCTCAGTAATTTATTAAATGAATATGCGAGATAAGTATATATATATATAGACAATTGTAGAATAGAATATTTAATTCCCACGTCGTTCGTGTTTGTTCGTCGTCACATTAAAAGATAGTGCGATTAGATAATTTCTGTGATAAGCAAATCTAACATGTCTACGTAGTATTGCATATGAAATAGTCATTTTCAAACTTTGTTGTGAATAGTTTTTGTATTTAAACAAAAATATATATATTAAGACTCAGATATTAATATAATATTACGTATTTTACGATGACATATCTTTCACTATAATGAATCGCCTTTATAATTGCATAAAGCTACGTAAAATTACCATCCCTTTTGAACTTAAAAAAGCGTCAAAATGTAATTTCTAAAAATTTTCATCTAACTAGAAAGAGAACTGGCGCTGAGGTTTCATTTGTGCCGAAATGGCACGCAATCTGGAAATGCGGACTTGCGGAAATGCATGTCGTCCACCCGTCCGATACACGGGAAATATCTCGTGATGAATTTTCTGCAAATTGAATTTCGTCTCATGAGAACTTTATCAACATAAATACGTATTTATAATTTATAAATACAATGTGAATTGACTAATATGATATATATTTTCAAGTTAATTATTTGTTTTTGTCATAGACTGTCATTGTGTGGATTAAGATTTGTAAAATATGTATTAACGAAATATATTTTACTATATATTAACAAGAATTCTATTATATAAAATAGAATATATATAATTTATTGTAGTCAAAACTCTAACTTATTTACATATTTTCAATCATTTATATAAATTGTAACGAATTTACGACAAATGGGAAAATCCTTTTGATCATAGATATAATATACCTATAAAAATTTTAACTACAGATTGTATAAATCAGAAACTATATATAAAAATATAATAATACATTGAAACGATGGGGGTAATTATAGAGGTATACGTAACGAATGAGACATTGCTAATATTGGCGTAATCACACCTACTAGTATGAAATAAATATTCACATATATAATATTGTACGATTGTAAAGGCGACGGTTGTGGATTCGATTCCCACTCGTGGGAATGAAATATTTAATATTAACATTTCTTCGCTCTGGTGACGAGGTTGAGTTCTGCCACTCAACAATGCGTACAGAATTTGCTGGAAAGTGAGGAATACGGAGCGAAGGTAAAAAAAATATATTACACAAACTTTTTTTAATACAATGTTGTACAAAATCATGTAATTGTCTTTTTTTCATAAAATACGAACTTTTTTTTAGACTGTCGTTTCATATGTAATACGCATTTCAATAACATTCAACGGCTCAATGAAAAAATGCCATAACAATAAATTCATAAATCAATTTGGCGTGCAGCAGCGAAACTGACGACCTCGGGGGAACCCGAGTCGAGGCCTGATTTGGACGACTGCCAGCAATGTTAACACAAATATTGTGCTAAGTTGGACATTGTACATGGGTTAGTGCTGACGTCTATATGGACCGAGCGACTCACATGAGCGCCATTTATTTGCTTTAAAAAGTTATTCGTCCCTACAGTCTTGGCAAGATTACCACAATTAGTTTTCAAGCCAAATTACCACAGGATTACGTCAAATGAGATAAAAAAAAAAAACTATTCAAACAATAAAGATTAAACAAAGCTAAGGCTAAATGTGACGTTTTGTATTAAAGACATTTTTATATCAAAGATATTTTTTTTATATTAGAATAAAAATGCAATAAGAAACTCTTAAATAATAATGGCGGAGTCTCACATTAATCATAGAAACCAATTTGTTTTATAGGAAGTATTCGAAATGCCCGAGCGGGTTTCAGGAACTCTTATCGCCAGTTACCGATACTGTTGACGCTTTTCGTTTTTAAAATAACTTTCCAAGGGCAATGGCGTAAATCGGTTCAATTTTACACGGTACTTTTTAAATTAACTTTAAACGGATAAAAATCTGTGTAAACAGTTGTTCTTGTTAATTTTGCAAATATTACGTAATAAGACTAAAAATGTAATACATTATACTTTACAGTATAAGCTAGTTAAGATTCCATTTTATCATTTCATCGTTTTACAATATTCTATCACATTTAATATGAAATAATAGGAAAAAAAAATATGCAAAAATGACCTAATCCATATATGTAAATGTTGAATAACACGTAGTAACTCAGAAGAGGCAAGAGACAACTAAAAATAGACACGACGCAAGAGGTGAATCAGCTGATGTTAAGT
This sequence comes from Heliconius aoede, assembly GCA_037355905.1. NCBI lineage: Eukaryota > Metazoa > Arthropoda > Insecta > Lepidoptera > Nymphalidae > Heliconius > Heliconius aoede. Next base: position 954,489 of record JBAIZZ010000343.1, on the reverse strand, counting down.
GCATGACGTTGTGCCCGTGGCGACAATAGGGCTATTCAGTGTTCCGTATATAACGTGCCTATATCCTACACTAATTTACTCTCAGTTTAACTGTTATGTGATTTCGTCGTATGGTGCATGCCACAGACAGAAAACAAGTCACAGAAATTTTCATATAATTTATAAATTAAATAGTCTTTCAATACTATTGACAATGTAGAGATTATCATAATTTAAATCGATAGAAACTGCAATAAATCGCAAAAAAAAAAACATTACACAACTTAATTATAAATATATTTTACAGCCACAAAAATATTTCAAAACCCAATGCACCAATGATATTATATTAATAGCAGTCGGGGAAAAAAGGAGAGTAAAGTTTTTTCGTAACTGTGACTGATCGTTAATTTGGTTATAGCGTCCATATTTTCGGGTTTTCATATTTTCATATGAAATTATTATAACGTAATGAGTTCTCTAACTTTGTTACCTCCAGTTTTCTAATTTTAATAAAGTTAATTTTATTTCACAATTATGTATGATGGTAAAATGTAGGCGGTAAATGTAGCATGTTTGATCTCTGAATCACTGCATGGTTATATTTCATAACCAAGTGGTATTATACAAATATTATATTTTTCCTTATAATGTATTACTCACGTCAAGATGGATTTTACAAAGCGAATAATATGTGAATGGCGTTCGAACGCCCTGCTGTTCTCGTTCTCGTTTTTTTTTTCAAGAATTCTCTGCTTTAAGTTCAGTTCAGTTCACAGTATATGGCGTTCCGAACGTGCCAGTTGAGCACTAATCACGTAACACGATGTATGGAGAACACACGAAGGAGATTGATAACACGATAAAAATAGATAAGGCGACAAAAAAGAGATAATATTACACTACAATGAGAAAACATGTCAAAAAGAGATCCACTTAAAATACTGTATGCATAAAAGTTGTTAAAAAAACAACGAATACGTCAACCAAATGAAGTAGTTATTAAAGATCATACATCATAATTATTATTAATTTAAGGTCGATCATGAATGTATGATGGCCAGATTGTGACTCAACTTACAACGAAGGCCACGCACCGGATGCCGCCATCGTCAGCTGATAAACGTACCAACTAGTGTATGAGTGGCGGGTACTGAATCGAGAGCCTGTGCTTTTTAAACTAATTAATGTAGGATATTATAAGAGTTTGATTAATTACACTTTGTTTTTCTATCTTAATAAATTAAACTAAGCTTTTTTTTTACTTGACCAGAGAAATGAATATTTTTGAATATAATATAATGTACCTGGGTGGGGATCCTTCCTACAAAAGGGCACCATCTGGACTAAGATGTTATGCTTCTTACACATAATCAATTATTACTATACTATATCCATTTATTACAATGTCTAGTTACATACATAGTATAAGCTAACTAGACTAAAAATCTCAAAATAGCATATAGCAGGAAATATAAAATAACATAAACATTAATAAGTTTGACACATAAAATAAATACCTCAACCAATAGAAAAAAAAATACTTACTAAGTAATAAATACTAAGTTCCTTGTCTTAATTTTAATGTAACAGTTGTGGGTTCGACTCCCATTTGAGAAATTTATTATTCTCATTTCTTTGGTCTGGTAATCAGACAGAGTGCAGCGTTGATTTCCGATGGTCCATTCAGCAGAAAATGTCTCAAAAATTTAATAAAAAATTGGAAAGTAAAAAGGGAGTTAAGTTTTTGAGGATTAGATTTATTAGAGATTATGAGAGCACAATAGTGTCTGACAGTATGTGTGATTATTGTGGGTTCGATCCCCATCGGGGACTTTGATTGATGATGATAAAAAAAAATATTTAATTTCTCCACTCAGGTCAACATAGCATGGCAAGAGTTCTAAAACCCATCCTGAGATGTCTCAAAACTTGAGCAAAAAGGAAAAGAATATCTAAACACTAAATGTCCTCTGCCTGCCATATAGGAAAAAGATACCTTTTTTGCACTACCATTATGATTTGGAATTCTTTCTAATACTATATTAAGTTACAAAAAAAGTAAATCAATATATGTCAGTCTATTCAATTGTAGAAGCTAATTACTATATATGTATGTATAAAATAAAACTATTTTACACAAATAAAACTACTTCTAATATGTACTAATGAAATTTAAAATTTAATGTTTTATTGTTTAATATTAGGTTTTTTACTCAAATAAAATTTAGGATAAATTTATTGCAACCCAAAATATGAAAATGTTGATTAATTTTAATTATATAATCTACTATTATGTTGTATGAATACAAAGGTAATATTCCTTATTATTTTAACAATTTATTACTTTACACAGTATCATCAATAATCTAATCCGCAGTCTAATAAGTGGGTATTCAAAAAAATTATATCCCAAAAAGAGATGGTACACAATACGAATTGTTATTCTCATGAGTGGATGATCCATAATAGGCCACACAGAAGTACACCAACTTGACCGAAATACGGTGTTAATTGGGTTTAATTATTCGCGAAGTCATTAGTTAATTTTACCTCGAAATGTTCTTCATAAACAATAGCTATGATTCCGATAAGAGTTTTTGACTGTAGAAGGCCCTCGGAACGCAACAAATTGTCTCATTCCAATGACAGTACGGACCGACCACTATCGTTCAGCATTGAAGTCACGGGTGGGGCGAACAAAAAATGAAAACCTACAAAGTGTCTTATATAAATTTACAAGGAGAAACAAAGGGGATAAGAACTTCTTTTTAGGGCACGATATGGGCCTAGTGGGGCTACATCTTTCCGTATTCGAGGTCATCATATAACCAATGGTTATGATCGGGAGATGAAGAGTAAAGGGGAGGCTTACCGCTTGGAGCGCCGCTAACCTGTCCTTCGTCATCCTTTATAGAAAATCACACACCAAATAAAGGTTTTATCTTGTTACACAATCCCATTCACAGATATTTTCCTAACAAACGTCACTATACTAAAGGACACGAACACTAGTTCACTTCACTCAAAAAATCGATACAACGAACGAACGAATCTTCCATCCATCAGTCTACTAAGACAAATACACCAAAGTTGTAGATGGCGTAACTGACTCTGAAGTATATGACGTCATTACTGCGGAAGTCGGTAAAGTGGTACTCTAAATATCGTTACAGTACTTATTTAATTTATTGAGTAGATAAATAAATTAATTTTTACATAATTTTACATTAAAATAGTTTTTATATTTTTTTAAGATTATATTTTATATAGTAAATACAAAAACGATTAATAAAAAAATAATTAAGTTTAAAAATAGATGCTTACTTGATTACTGTCGTCATTGCGCCTGTCGATGTCAGACAATCTTTCGTTTAGTTAAGTGACGCCATTGTGAGCCGTAACGACTTTTCAGAGCACGGAGTTAAATCTCTAATTTCTTGAATAATCTTGGTAAATTGTGTTTTTATATATAGTAAATATATTCTAGATGTATTATACTTTGCTTTTCTTATTATATTTTGTGTGTAACGTGTGTAGTTCTTCTATATTTTTCGTTAAACTTCGGTACTGATGAGCTAAATTCCTATGATGATAGTTAAGCGCCATTCGGCTAAAACTTAAAACATTTTTAACTTGTCAGTGAAGAAATATCGTGAAATACATTCAAATTCTAAGTAAATATAACATATAAAGTAATCTTTTTGTTATTAGTTCGATTCGCTAGTAAACAAAGACTTGAGTTGTACTTATATGGTGCGTCATGTCTTGGAAAAAAACGTTTTTTTCTCATCAACATGTTTTGTTTCAGAATTAGACAAAGAAATTACAGCAAAAATGGCAGATGATATGCCCACATTCAAATGTGTGCTGGTAGGAGACGGCGGCACTGGCAAAACAACATTCGTCAAACGACATTTGACTGGAGAGTTCGAGAAACGATACGTCGCTACACTCGGTGTTGAAGTACATCCATTAGTTTTCCACACAAACAGAGGCCCTATTAGGTTTAACGTTTGGGATACAGCTGGCCAAGAGAAGTTCGGAGGACTCCGAGATGGTTATTACATCCAAGGTCAATGTGCGATCATCATGTTTGATGTAACCTCTCGTGTCACCTACAAAAACGTCCCCAACTGGCACAGAGATTTAGTGCGTGTTTGCGAAGGAATCCCAATTGTACTTTGTGGTAACAAAGTGGACATCAAGGACAGAAAAGTCAAAGCTAAAACTATTGTTTTCCACAGAAAAAAGAATCTTCAGGTAACTTGAACTAAACTACTTGAACCAAATTATTTGAAATATAAAATGTTTTAATTTAATGTATTTATGAATATTAATTATTTCTTTTATAATTTTAGTACTATGACATCTCTGCCAAGTCAAATTACAATTTTGAGAAGCCATTCTTGTGGCTTGCGAGAAAGCTGATTGGTGATGGCAACTTAGAATTTGTTGCTATGCCTGCTCTTGTACCCCCTGAAGTCAACATGGACCCAAGATGGCAGAACCAGATCGAAAAGGAACTCAAAGAGGCTCAAGACACTGCTCTACCAGAAGAAGATGAAGACTTGTAAATATAGAAAAAGTATAATAAAATTCCAGTGCCCTCTTGAAAATGTGATCAAAAAGCTCATTCAGCTTGGAGTTTTTTCCAGTAATTCATTCCATTAAATTTTGCAATCAGATCAAAAATGCTGTAATTTTGAGTACTCCATAAATATTTGCTTTAACCATCGCATGTAAAGTATGTGTAAGCATCATAAACTTAACTATGAAATTTATTTCTTTTATTCAAACATTGTAATAAGTCGCCGCATAATGTATGATTTTATTAAGTATTTCTTATACAGTGATACATTGATGATTGGACTGTTATAATCATGTTAGTTTCCTTGTATTTCATTTTAATCAAAGTATTATTTTTATAAAGAAAACTGTTATTTAGAAGGTGTAGTGTGTTATTTTCACAAACCAATGGTTATCTCACACATTAGAACACTTAAGTTCCAACAGTTTTCTTTATAAATATTGTAAGCAACAATATAAGTGTGATTTTAATAAAAAATCCATGTTTGATACATGTAAGCTTACAATGTTTGACTCTAAATTGTGGTGATACTTTTTCAATAAAGTTAAAATATTATTTTGTCTTTTATTATACTCATTATTTTGACATTTTTTTGTGTAATTTAGTATTTAAGTGTCTTAATAGTTTCTCTTTACTATGTAGGTTATGGTGCCTATTAATACAATATTACAAATACCATATTCATAAAATATATTTTTTCTCAAGGTTGTTCATTTGAATGTGTAAATAACTAAACCATTTTATTATTGCACTAAAAAACTGCCTTACATTATTAGTTTTAGCTTCACGAATATGTCCTGCACATAGAAAGGCATTCAAAGGGAACATAGTGTTAAGACACCCCTTCCTCAAATTCCAACAAAATTTATTAGATAAATTATTTAAGTACCTAACGGTTTTTTTTTGTAAATGGCGGGAACCTAGCTATAAGGCACTAATTCCTAGTTTACAAGACTGCATGTTGAGAAGCAAAACTCTACTTTCTTTTCTACCAGAGCTAGAAATAATCTAATACTCATTCCCATTCAAGTCTGAATAAACCAACATGTACCACAGATGGTACTGCATTTTAACTGCTCCATAACTTATGTAAAAGAAATATTACATTTAATTGTTGTTACAAACGTTGGTTAGTCATGTGGTCTATGAAAAAAAAAATTATTTTTGTTAATCCTAAAATAAGCTTTAGGCTGTATCCACACAGCAGAAAGAAAATTATAAGTTTTAATATTTCATTTACTCAAATGCCGATCGAACTACAACCCAGTCACTTTTACAACCATACACTTGTGACCCTGCACTACGACCACAAAATTTTATATTGTCTTAATAAATAAAATATTAACACAATTTATTTCTAAAGAGTCATCGAAATAAAAGACACAGTCTTTTGTAATGTTTTATTTTCATATTATTTAAATGCGTAAATATAACTACAATGCTAATACTTAAATATCATAACAACCTTTTACTTCTTGGCCATTGCCTTTTCTCGTGCCTTCTTTCCTTCCAGGAGCTTAAGTCTGTCGTCTTCAGAAAGGTTTTTGTTGATTTTAGTAATAACACCAGTTCCCAATGTCATGTCACCAAGCCGGAGGGTGAACCTTTGACCAGGCTCGCAAACCATAGGTTTTAGAAGTCTCAATTGTAAACTGCAATAAAAATATTGTTTTATTGAACATTCAAAACAATTATAATTTAAATATCATGGTTTAATATTATATTAATGTTACAAGTAGAAAATTTGTTGTTTATCATGGGACACTGGCTGTAAATACAATGGTTGTGGTTTTGGAAAATTTTTAAGTCAATAGTTTTATGATTTATTTTATATTTCTTTGTTCTGGCAAGAAAACAAAGTTCTGCATAATTGTCACAATTTTACCCAGAATGTCTCGAAAATTGAGCGAAAAATTAGAAATGATTTGTCTCTATGGCAATATGCTAAAAAGAGTATAAAGTATGAAAAACTAAAACATTTGCACACTTACGTTGCATCCTCCCCAGGCATAACCATTTCCTTATCTGGAATAGTAACTTGAGTGGCGCTATCCCATGTCATAGAGAACATTTGCAATTGAATGAACGATGTGAATGGTTTAGAGCGTCCACCCTCATCCTTGCTCAAAATATATACTGCAGCTTCCATACTGTCATGGGCTTTTACTGTACCAGGCTTAGCCATAACCATACCGCGTTTAATTTGTTCCCTTTTAATGGATCTTACTAAAGCTCCAAGTTGATCTCCAGCCTGAGCCTCTTCTAGAGTCTTGTGGAACATTTCAACTCCAGTCACTGTAGTCTTCATAACTTTGCCATGTCCAACGATTTCAACTTCTGTGCCCTTCTTTAATACACCTATAGCATTATAATAATATAACAATTATTTACTAAGCTACAAAATTTAGGAACACTGCAAAAAAAAATTATTAAAAGTACCTCTGTTAATGTGATTTATTGTGTACGCCAATAATAGTAATATAATTAATATTGATGATAAGAAAACAATAATAAAATTTTAAAAGTATGTACCATGCATATATACTACAATATTTAATTAACAATAAAACAAATATACCTCTGTACAAACGGCCAGTTACAACGGTACCACGTCCAGGAATAGAATGAACAGATTCAACAGGCAAAAGGAAAGGCTTATCTAATTCACGGATCGGTGTGGGAATGAATGAGTCAACTTCCTCAAGAAGCTTGCTGATGGCTTCCGCACCAATCTCCGGGTTCTTTCCTTCCAAAGCACTTAAAGCTGAACCTGTGATAATATTAAGTATTGATGACATTAACAAAATATATGCATAAAAAATAATATTTTTTAATAATTTTTTGAGATATGTTTCTTAAAATGTTGGACACATTGTGGTATAAGTGTCGGACTGTAAATGTTTTGGTAGTGGGATCTATCCTTAATTTTGGGGAGAGCTATTTATGTATAAAATTATATATATATATATATATATTTGGGGTCAGACTACATTGAACAAAATAAATATTCCAAGCAAATAAAAAAAAAATTACCCTTAATAACAGGTATATTGTCTCCATCATAGCCCATTTCACTCATAAGCTCACGAATTTCCATCTCCACAAGTTCCACCATTTCTTGGTCAGCAGCATCAACTTTATTGATGAATACAACAACATGCTGTATTCCAATTTGTTTGGCAAGAATTAAATGCTCCCTTGTTTGAGGCATAACTCCGTCTGTCGCTGCTACTACTAAAATTGCACCATCCATTTGAGCTGTCCCAGTGATCATGTTCTAAAAAGTAATAACAATATATTTTTTGTGCTTTTACATTTTACATATAAAAGTTATTCTTGTGTGTAATTTGAACTTATTATCAAATATATTTTATTGCAGCTACACATTATCTTATGTATACCAGGGTAGGCAGAGAGGACCACCAGTGGCAAGAAACTCTTCTCTCCTCTTTCAGTTCAATTTTTAGATATTGCATGTTGAGTGCCAGAGCTCAGTGCTGTTGCTCTATGTGGTTTGTCTGACCAGAACCGGGGCAATTAAAAAAAAAATTCATTCACACATCTACATCAATCCCAGAGTTGAGAGTGGTTTATAAATATGGGCCTTATTCTATTCCACTGCACCCAATACCTTTAGTCAAAATACATTTAATATTTTGAGGCAGTCTTGTCACTGGGGCACAAGGGTGTAACAGTATATGCAAAAGTTGTGGGTTCGATTTCCACTCATGCCAAATTGAAATATCAGAACAAGGAAATTGTAAAATAATAAACATTGTTTAATATTTTCACTTCCTCGCTCAGGCAACACATTACATACATATTTTACATGCAACACCAAGATATTGCAAAGTGGGGATGGAGTGTCTTAGTACTAGGTTTCCTTTGCCTATCCTACTACATGTGGAATATAGTGTTAAGCTAAAAATATATATATATCAACAAACCTTAATATAATCAGCGTGTCCGGGGCAGTCTGTGTGTCCATAATGCCTCTTTTCAGTTTGGTATTCAACATGGGCCACATTGATTGTGATACCTCTTGCTTTTTCCTCTGGTGCATTGTCAATATCAGAGTAGCCTTTCTTCTGGGCCAAGTTTAGATCAGCCAATACTGCAAAAATATATAAGCTATATAAAGGAATAATATTAAGCAAAACACTACTTTTTACTTAACTAGAGATCTATTTTAGATTTGAATCCACAACTCTTGGTAGTTCATAAGAATGTTTGGTATATTGGTCAAAGCACTAGGACAATTTCCAAGATGCACAGATTTAAGTTGTGTTAAGTTAAAATTTTTATATTTTACAAAATATTTTTCAATCTATACTCTCAAAGAACAAAACATATTTTAATTAGGCATAAAAAATATTAAACTTCTGTTACAACAGACTAAGAAATTAAAATAATTATTCCACACTTTGTGTATATATTTTCTATGTGAAGATCGAATCTACAGCCATCGCTTGTACAGTAGAACATTATACCACTACCTACCACTGCATAACATATACAATTATGTTGTTTGACTATAAACTTAAATAAAATTAAACTTATACCTTTAGTAATGGCAGCAGTTAAAGTTGTTTTCCCGTGATCGACGTGACCAATTGTTCCAACGTTGCAATGAGGCTTGTTACGTTCAAATACTTGTTTCTCAGCATAATTTCTTCGCAGTATAATACTTAGTGGAGTTAAAGTTGGTAAACTAGACCTTAAGTGTGCGCTGTGACTTTGTTTCAATACCAATTTCAAAGCTGAAAAAACAATTTATTCATAATATAAAGTTTGCCTAAACAAATAACATGATAAAACAATGTAAAACGAAGCGTTATAATAAGGCTATAAATGGTTTATATAATATTAAGAGGTTATAATTGTCTATATTATTATTAAGTTAAATTAATAAATGAGAATATAGGCAATTTATGTTTACTCAAGAAACATAAAAACTCATTATATCTTATAAGGAAAGACTTCTAATAATAAAATATACAGTATCGGGCTACGTACCTGGGTTAACCAAATTTTTTGCAAATGATATAGTCGCCATTGTAATAGGCAAACCACACCAGTTGCTCTTGGTTTAATAAAATATCTTTTATCTCTTCCACTGCGTTTTGAAGCAGAATAAAACTTTACTAATAAATTATTTAAGAACCACACCGAAAAAATTATAATAGATATAGATTGAGTTTATCTTTTAGCAAATTGCCACAGACAATCTACTACATTTTAGACAGATTCGGTTTTGACATTTAAACTGTGCTTCAAAAATATTTAATATATCTCTTCATTGTCGATTCGGTCAGCTAAGCTGATTCCGCATATTCTCCGAAGACATTGCATCTTCACGGCATTCATCTTTCAACCATTCTTCTTCTGTTAATACTAACGTTTCACCGCCGTATAACAGCGTCGGTACCAAAACTGATGTATCACCGTCTCATCAATGCAGCTAAGACGCCGTTAGCCCGTTTACCGGCAGCAATACGCCTTTCCACATTCATCTCGTATCTTCCATCACTGCTGAACATACTTCCCAAATATACCACTTCATTCACTTGTTAAAGTTACCTACTTTCACTCCCATATCACTTTGTTTCACTCCTTGGAGACAGCCGTCCAAGTACGAATTGAATAATCAAGCTGACATGGCGCAACCTTGTTTAACAACCGATTGGATGTCAAATCAAGGCGACATGCCAGCTCCTGCTCGCACACAGGCTGAGTGATCTCTGTAAAAAGACTTTACAGCCTGCAACAAGGATCTGTTCACATTGTACCGAGGTAATATCTCCCATAATTTCTTTCTAACAACTCTGTCAAACGCTTTTTCCAAGTGCACAAAAGCATAGAAAATTTTTTGGTTAACAGCTAAAAATTTTTCCGTGATCATGCGGAGGAAAAAGATCTGATCCGTACACCCTCTTCCAGGTCGAAAGCCTCACTAAAATTTTTGCATAAACTTTACTACCAAAGCTAATCAAACTGATAGCCCTATGACTTGCTCAGTCTATCTGTGAAGCTTTGTCTTTATACAAAATCATTGTTCCTTGCCAATCCTCTGAGATCTCTTCCGATTTCCAGCATAAATTGCACAAAAACCAGAACAAGATCAAGATGTGGGCCCCACCATATTTGATCATCTCGACAGTAACTCCATCTGCTCCGACTGACTTACCACATTTCAGGCTTCGTATTGTACTCTCTACTTCTTTTATACTCATTTTGCCATCAGCTACATCAAGACTCAGCGTTTCGCTGTTACTTGAGACTGAGGCGTCATCACTGCAAAACATGAGGTCGTTCAGTGAAAATTTTCACCGTCCTTCGAAAGCACCCCTTTCATTCTACAGGTTGGCGAGCAACCCCAAGCAACACTAACTTCTCGCCAGAAAAACTTCGTATTTTCCCTGAAGTTGCTCATTGGATAATAACCCGTCTTTTCCATTCTCTGACTTTTCACGCTTCATCTTTATCAGTAGTTTCGTCTGGTGCTTTTGCAGCTTCTATCTATATATATTTTAAATAAATATCTATTTAATTAAAATAATAAAAATACATAGTTCATTCAACATAAATTTATTTCACTTCCACACAATAGGTTTCTATCTAAGGTAAAGTTTATATCTAATAACTTTCAAATAGCTTTTTTGTATTAATAGAGAAAAAAGAAATAAGTAAGAAATAAATTAAAAACAGAAATAAAAGAACTTTTGCAGTTTTTCCGGTATTGTTTAAATGTCTTTTATAAATTATAAATTTTATTTTGTCTTCTGTTGAAGTTGAAGGAAAACCTGTAAAATTAACTAAATTAACATTAATATAAAATAAACTTTATTTGAATATTAATATTTTTTTTGAGCTTACGCTGTATCCCGCATGTAGCAGGGTAGGCAGGGAGCCTAATGTTAAGACACCCTACTTCCCACTTGCATTCTGGAAGCATTGCGTGTTGAGAGGCGGAACTCAACGCCGCGCTTTGCCTCGACACCAGAGAGATGAAATTAAAATATTTTATTCAAGTAAGCATCGAGCCCACAATTCTTCGCGCTTATGTCATTGAGGTCGAGTGGCCTCGTATTATAATTAGTAAATCGTTAATGAAATATTTTCTTTTTATATTCATCACATCAGCTTTTATAAGCTCAATATTATAATAAGTAGTGTTAAGAAATTTGTTACCATTCAATAAATGTTGAATTTGAAAATTACTTTTCTAGTGTCCTTTTTTAGTTCCTAAGAAAATTACATTTTTATGCTTATTATATCTTTGGTTTTGATAAATGTCTACATCATTATCCGAAAATTCTTCAGGAAGATCTAAATTAAGCTTTCTTTTAAATGATTTTTCACTATATTTTCGGCACATTTTGTGAGGGTTTTCTATGCGTCCTTTGTATCTTGCAATAAAGCTATATTTTTTTAAACACATTTGTAATGGAAGCTTAAAAGCGTCTTTTGCTTGTACAATCGCAACTTCCAGGCGTTTTATATACTTTTTATTCTTTACACCAGATATCACTAGGTCTTTATTTTGAGAATATGGCTTGAGTTGCAAAGGAGTGAGCCATGCTCTGGTTACTTCAATTGCGTCGAAAAAAACTACGTGGTAATGAGTCTACAAGAGTAAAAAAATAATTTATATATACATTTATGTGTAGCTTTTATCTGTTTTGTGTTTCAAGACAGAGGAAATTATTTAAATACAATTGATTTCTCGATTGGAAATTGAATCGAAAAAGAATATACAAATAAAGTAATATAAAAATAATAATGTACCTATCATTTAAATGAATACATTATAGTCTGTCAAATACATCATTAATATAAATAAGGAAACTCACAGGTACATCAGAAACGCCGTTTAACCAGAAATATTGTTCTGTATCCGGACAATCGTCCACCATAGCCGGCCACCATGGCCAACCAGCTAGCTTGGCCAGTACTATGGATCCAGATGCATATTCACCATATAACATAACTTCGTCATCTCTTTTTAATATTGGTACTTCAGGGATTGAACATTTGTTTAGAAAAGTATCTGTTAAATAAAATCAAATCAGGTTCATGCTGTGTCTCGCACAAAGCAGGTTGGGCAGTGGAAAACAAGTATCTGATAATATGGTCTGATAAATAGAATGTATTAGTGGCATGCACCTAATATATATTATTTTCTTATTTCCGGGTGTTTAGTCATTATAAATTATATGTAATTAAATTATACTTTAAAAATATTTATAAAGATGGCAATAGATAAAAGTAAATGTTATATAAATTAATAAAAAAAATGGATGAATATTAAACAATACACATATACATTTTAATAAAATCATTTAAGTTATGAGTACAAAATCTTATACCAACCTGGGTGCATACGACAATACCATTTCGCTGGTAACTCATGTTTGTCCAGTACGTCGGGAAGGTGTCGCCAGCGATCACAGTCATCGCACTGGACCCAAAGACCTTTAGTACGTTTCTTTTGTAACATCAAAAGCCTCTCGCGTTGAGTTAAAAAAGATGGCGTCTTACTTAAGCTTAAGCTTTTATAAATGCTGTAAAATATATTAATAATATTTAAGTATGTAAGAGAATGGCGATATAAATAATAAGTATAAAGTTTAATAATATCAATTTAATACCTGTTTACAGAGTCCAACATTTTGTAACCAGCAAATATCAGCTTTACATTTCGAGCAGCAGTAGACTAAAACATTATGATCTACTATAAAAATACGTCTATACATGTCTAGGATTTTTTTGACTACCCACATTTTTATAGATATAGGAGTGACAAATGAATTTGCTTTAGTACATTGTAATTGTACAAGTGTAATTGTTTCGATACATTCATTTATATACTAATTATATTGTCTGTATTAATTATAGTTTTACTAACTGTGATAAATTTGTTAAAATATAAAATTATAAAGTCATACATAGTGTATTATGAGTTTAGATGTTTTTGAAGAACATTTATCAAAAAATTTAATCAAGTGTATAGTTGCAAATAATTACCAACAGCTGCTGCAACGCTATTCTGGTTCAGAAGCCGATTCAATAGGTAAGTTTGCCTTATTAATTTAATTTATTTTATCTTTGAAATTAATTTATGACGATATTTTTGTCACGAAAACATATTTGAGTAAAATTGTGTGGGTTTCTATAATACGGTCTGACAAATAATATGTTCCTATTCTCGCGTAAATTTAATATACCCGCGTAAAATCTATCCATAGATAATGTGTTTTATACACCTTAATTTATTTTTATAGGTCCAAATTTAAAAAATATTACGTAACCATTATACTTATTGAAAATAACTAGTTACTTTAAATAAATTCTTAAACTTTATCAATAACTAATAAAATGTATTTCGAAATCGTTGTCTGGCGATAAATGTGTTTGTTAGACAAAACATATAAACATATTAAAATATTTCGTAATATTTTCAAATAAGTAAATTTTGTGCTTGTATGTGTTTCTGTATTAAAATATTAATATTGTATTATTATAATAAAGTAATAATGACTGTAATCATTACGTAATATTTATCATGACAAAGTAAAAAACTATGTAATATAAAATTCTTGAAGTCAAAATTTGTACTTTTATTTATTAAAACGATTAAATTTTAATATCATTTATAAATTTAATTTTACAGTGAAATTAAACGACTTTTTATGTATTGTTTTATATTTTATTAGTTAGATATAAGTAAATTTATAGTTTAGAAAGGAAGTACGCGTCTTATTTATATTGCTGGCTGCCGGCTAGGGAGCTGGTCGCCATATTGGTGACTGATTGATACGATTAGTTTTCCTTTTTAATTTTCGTCGTTATCGACGAAAGGGAGTATATAATACTCCCTTATTGTGTGTAAAGTTTTACTCTGTGTATTCACCGATTATTTAAATATTTTATTTAAGAGGGATATATTTTCTCTTTGTTTTGTATTATAAACATGGCTTTTTAAAATGTCGGCCCTGAAGGTAAAATCCTCGTCTCCTTGCGGAGTATCCCGCTCTATTGTTTTTGTGGATGTTGGAAGATTCCAGGATGGACAAAAAATCTATAAATCGTTCTACTATACCACAGTCGAGGGCCGCAGCCATCGACTGTAAGAAAAATACGGGTGAGTGTGCACCTCAATAACTTCATTAGTAATTTTATTTCTACGTAATTATGTTGTCCGATTATTTTTAATAGTTATTGTAAACATTCATTGTCTTTATATTTGCCAAATATGTTATACAACGATATAGGTATCTATAGTACATGATAATTACGTTTTTGTGGTTTTTTTTTAGAATTGACACATAAACCTTGGCCGCGAAATAACAAGAAACGTGAAGGATCTGGCAGTTTACCTAAAAACGAACCTAATCGCAAAAATGTACCATCACAAAGGGGTAGAGGTCAAATGGATAAGCGCCCGCGTACCCGTAGTAACACAAACTTCGCTGTGGGTGGAGCGCAGAACACCGGGTAAATTAATTACTTTAATTTGTAGGTAGTAATAAATATCATTCAAATGTTAGAAAACAAAGATATTTTGATCTAAACCTCACGTTTTGCAAATTTTATGATATAACCTATTTATTATTTGGTTTTAATCATTAGGCTAGAAGAAGAGGAAGAGCCCGAAATAGGCTCAGTATTTACTCCTGGAAGCAAAAAGCAAAATTTGAATCATTTGCTGAATTTCATGTACCCCTCCCGAGGGAAAACAGAATGGAGGGGTCAAGCTCCTAGACGTCAAGTCCAACAATGGGTCTCTTATAAAAATGAACATGATCTCTATCTTAGAGCCTAGTAAGTTATTAGTTATAGTATATAATATTAAATTTACTTTTGCTGATATATTTTTAAAGTTATTTTTCATTCTTACTGCTGCATCTGCCTACTCTGCTAACAGAGATAGCATGGGACCTAGTCATAAGACACTCCACTTTCCACCAAACTAGAGGCCTTGCATATTGAGTAGCAGAATTCAATTCCTCACTACTATACCTTGTTACCAGAGACTGTACGTAATTGTTATGTGTATGAATGTATTATCATATTAAATAAATAGCACGAAATTAAGGTCTGTCAACATGTATGTCTGGAAATTCAGATGAAAGTGCTCATGATTATTTTATGATTATTCAATGATGCTTGGTTGTAATTTGTATTTATGAATATATTATATAATGTTGCACAATGTTTCCATTATATTGGCATTGTTATTTTTAGCTGTCAATTTGTGGTTAAAGATGATGGAGATTATAAAGTGAATTTAATGGACCCTGACTTGCCTCTAAAATGGGAGCAAATTGAGGAAATTGTAAGTTTCACATATATTATGAATATCTATATTCAGTACATAATTACCACCTAATTTCTCTAAAATTCTGAAGAAATTAAGGGCCTTCTGCCAGCCCTGCTATACACAAGATACAGAGTAAAGCTAAAAGAAAATGATTATTATTAAATTTCCAGGTTGTAAGAAGCACTGGCAGATCTGAATGTCCCATATGCCTAGGTCCGCCTGTGGCTGGGCGAGTAGGTCACTGTGGACATGTGTATTGCTGGGCATGTATCTTACATTATTCTGCAGCCCATGAAAAACAGCCCCCACCGTGTCCAGTCTGTGCTATGTCCTTGCAAGTTGCTGATATGAAACCTACTCGAATGGTGCAATGGGAGTCCCCTGCTGAAGAGGTGCTTATTTTGTTAAACTTTTAGTTAGTTGTACTATTGATGTTGGTCTTGTTATTCATATGGTTTAAGATTATAAATTTAAATTGATTTGTTACCGTTGTATAATTTTTATTCAGTTTGGGATTTAGCTCCAATGGGGCTGTCGTCGCGCAGTCGTACAGTGACTACGATAGTTGTGGGTTAGATAAAAATGCATAGGAGAATAATGCATTTTTATTTTCTTGTGCTGTTAAGAAAACGCGGTGCGTTAAATCCAGCTTTTGATTGTCTCGTATTTTAGGCAAAGAGTGGTGAATGTTTCACAGTAGAGTTCCTCTTGATACCTTGTTGTATAATTATTGCACGATACAGTGCAAAGCTAAAGCAAAAATATCTCCATTCCAATAGTCATTTTTACTGAATTAATAAAAAACTATTTTTTTACCTGATTTTAAGGTGGCACTGCGACTCGTGCGACGCCTACGCGGTTCCACTATGGTGGAAGTGGCGCCGCCTCGTGGCCAAATTCATCAATCAAAACATGTTGATACTAGTATCCTGCCGTTGGATGCACTTGATGTGTCTCCATATACTAAACTGTTCTCGGCAACGAAACAACAGGTTTGTTGATTTAAATATAGATCATACTACCAAGTAGAGATTACTTACAGAAATGCACTCTTAAAAATGCTATTATCCAGTTTAATAATGTAACAATTAACTAAGCAAATAGTATACAAATCTCTAATCTTTAATTTCACTAGGGAAACTTAATTTCTATAAATTAAGCCTATGGATTTTGTAGGGAAATGACACAGAATACTTGTCATGTACCTGGATGTTGACTATTTTACCCGTCTGATCTTTGTGGGAATACAGTTGACATATGAGTATTGTATCCTGTTGTTTATTTTATGTACTACTCATAAAATTCAATATCAATTTAATATTATACAATAATACTAGCTTAAAAAGATTCAGCTGTTATGATAAAAATGTTGCTTTTTTTCTAGGTGATGGATATATTGGAAAGAGACAGGAAACAAATTGAAACACAAATTTTAGCTGAATTTGATACATCTGAAATTATTTATTTGGAGCAAGCATTAGAAATGCTAAAATTAAAGGAAGAAAAACTCAAAAATCAATATGAAAAATCTAAAATCGAGCTAGCTGAGGTTATAGAGCAAAATGTACCACCTACTGTAATTGAGAAAAAAGAAGTCAATGATGTTAAACTTGACTGGTTTGATGTAACAGATGAGGGGGCTGCATGCTTAGAAACAATTAATACTGAACTGGAGTCTATAAATATACATGTGCAGTCTGTTTTAAACCCTGAAGCAAAAGCCTTTGACTTTGATCAATGTGTAGATGTGGTTGATCAATTTCCACTTATTGAAAATCCCATAGTGGAAAGTGAACAATCTGACGAATCTATTTTTACAGATATTGACAAACAAAATCAAGCAAAATATTTTTATTTCTATCAATGTTAGTGATTTCATACTTGACAATTCATTGATTTTTCTCATTTTTAATATATATTCTTTAATATTGCTAAACTCTTTTAGCTGAAGATGGCCAACAGGTGTTTTTAAACAGCTTGAACATTCGTATATTGAACGCATCTTGGGGCGCCATTGCAGCTGCTCCAAACGTTATTCGTGGACGAGTACTACATCGTGATACATACTCGCTTAATGAACAAGTAACATACTTTTTACGCACCATTTGTAATAACTTAAAAAGTATTATTTCTACCTTTATATATGTCAAAAAAATTGCTCATGACGTTCAAAAACGTTTTGGGTGTTATTTCCTGATTTCTGAGAGGCCGTCGGCGCTGGAGCACAAAGGTGTGGTAACGTGACGATTATGGGTTCAATCCCCACTCGGGAATGAATAATTCATTGTATTAATATTTTCATTTCTCCCTGGCACCAAGGCAAAACCCCAACGTTGAGGAGAATATTCAGTGGGAAGAGCCTTCTTTAGAGATACGAAAAAAACGCTTTCCAGTGTCGTTATGTGTATTTTAATAGTAAAATATAAATCAAATTGAGCTGTTTTGGAGGTATACAGAGCCAAACACACATTTTATTGTAATAATACAAATTTATTCTATTTTTTTATTGAAATATGTCTTGATTTGTTGTAGACCAGAAAACATACGCCGTACACTGCACATTTGCCATTGCACTGTTCATTTGATATTGTGGAGCTTGACTTGAAGCCACCTTATGTTACTGATGAAGCGCTTGGAGCTTTTGCAGGTATGTATTTTGGTATTTCAATATTTTTTCATGGTCATTATTTTTGAAGTAATATTATTTTTTGTATGTGAAATGCAGAACATACTTAAAAACGTCTTCATATGATAAGCACTACTAAATTACAACTTTAATCGGCAATATCTTTGTTGATTTGTATGTGCTTAGTTGGCTGTATATAATGAAAAGCATTTATTTATAACATATCAGAATAATTTATTATTTATACACATAAATAAATAGTATTTTTTGAAATTTATATATATTTTTTCATAAATAACATTATTATTCCATTCATAGCTGAACTAGACCGTCGTGCTCGACTAAGAGCCAAACAAGAACGGGACGAGCGTCGTCGAGAACGCGCATATCGCCGGCAAATGGAAGGCCCTCCCAAACCGGACTTCTCTTCCGAGCTCCTGTTCCCGTCAGCATCATCTATATATGGTAGTCCACCGCTTGCAGAGATATCCTTGCCAAGTGAAAGCCCGTCTTCAAGTGCATTGTCGCCTGGTCTAGAGCTATCTAGTCCGCCGACAAGTAGTGCTTCCTCATCTGGATTATCTTTTGCCAAAGTAAGTTTTGTAGATATTGAAATATATCGACATATATTTTATTATCCATTTTGTAGTATCAGATGAAATGTAATATTTAGTATCAGAAATCAGAAAATATAACTTAAAAAAAAGAAAGGAATCACATATGTTATTATACTCCTAAATTATTTTTATGTAAATTTTCTACAAAACTACATTAAGTTATTAATTAATATGATGTTAAGACAAGTTTAGGAACAACTGACTGATATGCATATTCGGTAAACTAGTTAGTGCCCTGCTACCTACTTACCTGTTACCTACCTCCACCTGGATTGACACAATGCCGTGCTTTGCCTCGACACCAGAGCAAGAATATGAAAACATAAATTTAAATAAATATTTCATTTCCTTGACTGGGGATTGAACCCCCAACCAGTCTTTGCAGCACACTTTGTGCCGCTGCGCCGCAACTGGCCTCTAATATACATTAGATTATTGGCTTTTTAAAATTTTGATTTAATTTAATATTGTTTAAAACTACAAAACTTATTTATTACACTATTTAATTGTTGAAATCTTTATCTAACGAATAACTTTAATTTCAGATGGCTAGCACTAGCGGGATATGGCGTGTACGTAAAACAGCCGCCCCGCCGCCACCACCACCGTCCACCGAAGATGATATATCTGCTCCTCGTGCCCTCGTCCTTAGCGATGCTATAGAAGCCGCCCTTTTAGCTACCAGCCCCGCACCCCAACCATCGGGCAACAAGAACAAAAAGACTAAGCCAAAAGTCTTATTTGCCACTGGAATGCACCGCGCCCCATAATTTGTTATATTACTAAAAACATATTTTCACTTGTTATAGTAATTTAATTGAAAACAAATTTATTTCTATTCATCCTTTATTAAAAGTTTTAAGTGACATGTTTATTTCACAGAAATAACTATTCAATATATATTATATGTAATGTATTGTATTTTGCATGTTAACAGTAACATATGTACTAGAGAGTATTCTACACAGTAGTTCTTCTCTTCCTTGCTATTATGGACTGCGGTAAAAAATAAAGTTATGATTATGACAGCAGATATTTGGATTTTTTTATTGCATACCTATTTTTTTAAAGTTGAAGTTTTTGTTAGAGGAGAATGGTGAAGTCGTTCATTTATAGTAAAAGATGAAAATGCACTTTTTGAAACATCGCAGGAGACGGTTCGTAAACAGTATGAAAGAATACTCAAGCGGCTTCGTCCGTTTGAACTATACAAATATTTTTTATTACATATATTTATGAAATTCAAGTTTAAATTTCAAAATTAATAATTATTTATTTAAAGGTTTTTGCATAGAAACTTTCACCAGAATTAAAGTTTATTAAAATCCCTTAGTGGGTGTCCAAAAACAAAAAAAAAACACTTATAATTCTTCCCTTGGTATTGTACATATTTCTCTCAATTGACTTACTGCAGTTCAGGTAGCGATCCATCACCATAACCTGACTGAACTGGACATGGCTATGGACTATTGTAATATTTACTCAAGTAGATTTGAACCTACATACCCGACTTACGTAGTAACATGTGCTTTTCCAACACATTTTATTTATAACTGATTAATTTTATTCTATAACAGTCCAATGAATCTAACAAAATGAAAGTGTCGTATCATAGACTTGAAATACAGAGAGCATAGCAACATTTAAGATGCTCTTATCCTGCAATTCCCTCGAGATCATGTTTTACGTGAAAAACTCCAGCTGCCGTGCGCACAAATTTATCGCATTAGGTATGCGACAACCTAGAAATATATAGATTTGAAGTATCTCAAAATTTTTCTATTAAATACGACATTTTTTCAAGGAAAATGATTTTCTATTGTATTGAAAAAATGTCGTATTTAATAGAATTTTTTTTACATATATTTTTTTATATAGTTATATAACCATACAAGCCACCCTAAAATAATAATCAACCAATTTCGTATTATGTAATATTAAATAAGAGATATTAAATTTAAATTAATTTAGTTCTCTTGCCTTGAAAGTTATTGAATGTTAAAACCGCAAGTTGTCATAATTGTCACCTGAGCAAACCAAGGGAACAAACTGACAAGCTGTCATAATAGAGACCATATTCGGTAGTTTACATATTTATCTTTATTAAATTTAATAGCAAGTTTCTGTTTAACGTGGTAAATTGTTTGAAATACATATTATAAAAATATTTCGTATAGTTAATAACTATGATCTCGCCAAAAAAAGATTATATTTTTGAGCCATTTAAAGTAACTGAGGTTAAATATCGTGGCTCTACATATCCTCGGCCTAGAAGTGGACATAGAATAGCTTGTGACGATGTTAACATATATTGTTTTGGAGGCTACAACCCTTACCTACCTTTTAACACAGTACAAAGAAATAATCCTACTTGGACCCCTGCAAAACCACTTTTTAAAGAACTTTGGAGTTACTCAATAGCTACCAGGAAATGGAAACAACATGAAATTATTGAGAATATGCCCGAAGAACTGGCTTCAAATGCAATGTGTATGAATGGAAGGTATTTAATGGTATGTATTTACTTCGTTATCAAAATTAACGAAAAGTTTGTTGTGAAACATATTATTGAAAAGAAAAAATTTAGCTTCAACCATTGTTATATATACTTTAAATTATATTAAATTTGTGTTTTAGATTTTTGGTGGGACTGGTGCTCCGTTTGGTACAAAATGTAGTAATGATGTCATAGCTTGGCGTACATGCAGTGAAGATGCAAGACTTCAAATCTTAGACGCAACAGGTCCTAGGCCTCCTGGACAATATGGACAGTCCATACTGTGTTATGATGGACATTTTTATACTATTGGTGGTACGAATGGATTTGCTTACAACTGTGATATTTATAGGTTAGTATTATTTACCTCATTTAGATTAATTTGTAATTCATAATATTGTATATACGAGTATATTTCTTGATAGGGTAAAACCCTATATATATAGCAGATTGGCAGGATTAAATAAGTGTTAAGACTTCTCATCCACTTGCAAAGAAAATTTTCCAGATATACAGCGTTTAAGGTACAGCTCAATGCCATACTCTGTCGAGGTACTAGAGTGAGTAAATGAAATTAATTAATTCTGTCAAGAGAGGATCAAACCCACAACCATGTGTTTACAGGCAGATCTTGTGTCATTGTTCTACACCAACCTGTTTTATTTAACAAATATTTTATTTTGTTTTCATAGATTAGATCTCAGGACAATGGTTTGGGAGCCAGTTTTCATTGGGAACGGGCAAGAAGATGAACCTTTCGGTAGATATCGGCATGAAGTAGTTAGAGTTGGTAACAAGCTTTATATTGTAGGGGGCGGGACAGGAGATTGGGCCTTTGAGCTCATGGAAATCCCCATGTATGACCTTGAAACTAACCAGTGGACCAAATTAATACCAAAGGCAGATGACAGTATGAAAGATGCTGTGGCTCCATTAGCAAGAAAATGTCATAGTGCAGTGCAAGTAGAGACTCCAAATAGTGTACAAGTGTTTGTTGCTGGTGGAACTGATGGACAAGGTGTTTTTGATGACATTTGGCGATTAAATATATCTGATATGCAATGGCATTTAATGCAAAAGACTGTTCTTCCTCATCCATTGTATTTCCATTCATCAACAGTGACGTCTTACGGGTGCATGTATGTGTTCGGTGGTATAGAACCAAAAGACAATGAAACTAGGAGAAATAATAAACTTTATAAAGTCTGGCTCTGTATACCTCAGTTAAGTGAAATGTGCTGGGATGCACTGCTCAGTTTTCATCCTAACTTGGATCAAGTTAAAAGGTCTTCTCTTCTTGGTGTGGGTATACCAACCCATTTGGTTGACAGATTACATCCTCAATAGAAATATTAAATTTATAATCATCGAGGGTTTAATAAGTGTATAATAATTTATTTTGACAATTTTATTTGTGCAATATATATGATTATTTCAAAAAGAAGTAATTATTGTTTGTCTTGTTTTGTAATCTGAAAATTAAAATGGTTGCTTTGATTTATTTTTTCCATAGTCTTTTTTCAATATTTTCTATGACAATAATGTTTTGCTTACAGACAATCTCTAAATCCTGTATTGTGTTATATTTTATAATATTTTTTATATTGTGCATTATATGATAAGAATAGAATGCATACTAACAAATAAATGTGTGATATTTTTATTTCAAATATACCTAATTCATTGTCAGATTTTGTCATCGAGAAAAGCAGGATATTTATCTCTTTTTAAATTTTGGGCTAAAAATGTGGCCAAAAAAAGTCTCGCCAAAATCAGGACGTATGGCAATGCTGATTACAAGTGTTTATCAGAGGGAATGTATGGGAGGGTATGTCTCTACGTATGTTGAGAACAGTGGATGAGATAAGAGGTCCTCTTCTGTTTTTTTCTTAAGAGTAGAGCTGCACATACACAATAATAATGTAAATACAAGATTGACTAAAATATTGGTAAAATTTTTGAATTGACAAAAATTTTTAGTCGTAAAATCGTAAAATCTATCGTATCGTAGTTGCTCAGTAGCTATATTTCGGTGTCTACGTATTAAATCTAAAATAGATCGAAAAAAAGAGCCATTGCTTTAGTATAATCATTTAAATAATAATAATGAACGACAACTAACAGAAGATGATTTTTAAGAAGACTCGAGGGTGAGAGATATCAGGTTTCAATTACTATCAGTATTGGGTTGGAATTTTTTTTTCACTATCGAGCACGTTTTTTTGCCGCCTTATTTTTCTCGGCTTATTATATATATAGATTTATTCCATAGCTCTGGACTAGTTTCCCATTCCCGTAAATTCTATTAAATATTTGTTTTCAGTGAGAGTAGTGACGTCAAAACTTTTCGCCGCTCATTTTGAATAAAAAGCACAAACGTCAGCTATATATATACAATAATATTGAACAATATCGAGATACGGCCCGCACTGAGACAATACATATTATAGACAATGTGAAGTTTACCCTGCTATGTAAAATATATAGGACGTGGGGATTCAGGTGGAGGGAATTTAAGAACGTAGAGTTGAATCACTCTGTTACCCATTAAGATACTTCTGTTTATCACTTCTCCCCGAAATTTGTGGCTTTTTTAGTAGGCAGAGAATCTCCCAATCTTCCCATTAGACATTTTCGATCCCATTTTCTGCCGAATTCTAATGGTGTTGCGTAATGAGTTGCTGCACTCAAAGACGCTCTTTGTTTTTCTAATTCGGACGAATCGAACCCGCAATTTGTCTCGTTTACAGGTTCAAGCCCCGACTGACCTTAAATTCAATTAATAATTGAATATTATACAAAAATACATTATAATTTTTATTTATACAGAATTTGTTTCTATTCAATAAATATTCCGAGTGATACCTATTATCGTTTCTTGGACGTTTAGAGATTGCTGGGTATGTTTATTCACATTTCGTAGATATGATTTTTATGTTTATCTTTTCAAATAAAAAATAGAAATGCAATATTTTCAAAGAACTTTCTTTATAAAAAGACATGATTATTAAATTTCTAGTCTTTCTACTCTAGAAGTAATATAAATCTGGATTCATTGTCAAGGATAAACGTGGTAACGGCAACAAGTGTGCGTCGGCGTAGGGCGTCCATCCCAGTCGCTGTGGTTTCGCGCCAATTCGTGGCCGCAGTGGAGGAGCACACGTCGGTCGGGCGGGCGTCCCACCCGTGATCTCGCGATCCCATACGATAACCGATCAGCTATCGGAACTCGATAATGTGAAACTAGAACTATTTCTTTTTTTTATATATAAAATAGGACAATGCATAATATATTATTATGCAAAAAATGCCAAAGTGATTTGAAATTAAAGTATGGCTGTACCCGTTTTGGTCATCGGCTATTTCCAAATTTAGAAAGTGTCTAAAGTGATTAATTTGACAGACATGAGCGAGGAAGCGGTGACAGCGACGGCGACGGCTACCGCGTCCGTGGACCCCGCGCCGCACCGCTCGCCTACACCCGAGTTACACGCTACGTATACTTCTTTAGAAATATTAGTGGCTCTCGTGGCAGTTGTAGGCAATTCTATGGTTGTCCACGTTTTCCGCCGCGACAGAAGACTGCGGCGTAGGACGAATTATTACATAGTTTCACTGGCTATTGCGGACTTGCTGGTTGGATTGCTGGGGATACCGTTTGCGATACTGGCATCGGTGGGTCTGCCGCGGAACCTCTACGCGTGCTTATTCACGACGTCGCTGTTGGTGATGCTGTGCACTATAAGCATTTTCTGCCTCGTAGCAGTCTCCGTAGACCGCTATTGGGCAATTCTCCATCCTATGTGCTACTCGCGCAACGTTCGCACGAAAACAGCCATACGTAAGTATTTTATGACTTAGGTACTAAATATTTTGTTGAAAAAAAAAAAAAAGAAAAATAGTACTTACATGAACGAAGTGCCGTTACAGAAACCGTTGTCTTGATTAATAATTGATGACATTTGCAGATTATAAACTGAAAGCCCGAAAGTGAGCCCGATGTAAATCAATCGAAATTATATATTTTTTATCTATAACAGCTGCATTATTAAGAAGTACCATCACGGTCGAAAAGTATCCAACTGGTAATAAAAAGTAAAATTATTTGCATTCAACCGTAATAGGTAACTGATAGTTTATACGAGAGGTCATTCAATACTGGGTTTATCACCGTCGTTACTTCTGTACAATGGCTTCCAACTCCTTACCAGTTCTATAATTGTTTTTATAATGGTTCTAGAATGATTTGTTGTAAATGCCGTCAGCACATTATTTAATTTGTCTATTCTATTGACTATTGTTTATTTTAATTCCATTAAGCATCTAAAAGCGTGGGTTTTCGTATATTACATTAATACGATACCTTATGTACCTATGAGTGAAATTTCACGCACGTCGACTTAGGATTGATTGAAGCCAGTCTCAATGCCTCCAGAATTCGACGGAAGGTCGGGAACGGAGTGTCTTGCCACTAGGTTCCCTCTGCCTACCCTGCTGTGTGAATAAACTTGAACTTTATAAATAACTGAACCGAATTACCCAAAAATTATAGTGACATAATAAATGTTTTTTTGTCTAAGGAATGTGATCGAAAAAGTTTTAAATTTAACTTATAGCAGGCTATAAATTATTTAATATTAATGGTTGTTGAGAAACGTTCTATTGTTATAAGGCATAACGTGATTTATTACTTCAAATAAAATATAGCTGTTTTACATAGATCTTTATTTTTCTTCTTTTCTTTTCTTTTTTTTAATCAAATTTAAAAATTAACTAATAGGGTCCCGTACCTTTTAAGGAGAAAAGGAACCCTTATAAGATCACTTTGTTATCCGTCAGTCTGTCTGTCAAGAGCCTTTCTCTCAGGAACGCTTGGAGATATCAAGTTGAAATTCAAACCACATACGGCCTTGGGATTTTCTGACAAAAATCCTGAACAGTAACTACAATAATAGTAAATTATAAACATTTACTTAAAAAAAAAGATATGACCGTTTATCTACTTTCTATATAGACACTCGGTGGCCGAACCCTACTCGCTCTTGTTCAGTTTTCTAAAGAGGTATTCCTATCGAGAATGCCATATTTATTTACTATATAAAAATATTTATACACATTCTATACATTACGTAATATAAAAATTCTATCTGCATTACTTACATAAAACTGAATTTAATTTATATATTATTTTATATAATGTATTACAAAGTGAGTATTTATTTTGTCAGCAATGGACAAATAATTCTAGTTCAAACATTTTGGTGTCAGTATTCCATCATGTATGTAGGTATTAAATAAAATAAGATCAATAATATAATTCTTTGTTCGATGACTATTCTTAGATACTTAGTAGAATTTTTTTAATTAAATACAAGATTAAAGTATATAAAAAAAAATGTTTTAAAAATATTTTTTTATTTGCTACAATATAACATTGTAAAAATGTTGAAGTTAAAAAATTTTCTTTAATCAAAAGATGCGCGAGCTTGCAATCTGAACTTTTATCACCGTGTTATGGAACGAAACGTAGTTAAGGGCAGAAAATAACTCTAAGCATACAATTTTTTTTTACAATTATTTTTATACAATGTTTGTAATTTTTTTGAAACATCGGCGTTTTAAAATAATTTTTATTTATAATTACTTTACAATAAATTGCAACCCATATGTTGTTCAAGTTCTTAATAGGATGATGATATTTCAAAATTGGCTGTGTCAAAATCTTATACAGAATGTTCAAATTATTGGTGAATATATTAAGTATTTCATTTCCTCGAGTGGGAATCAAATCCACTACCAGTCATATTAACAGTCACACGCTTCTGCATCTGCGACGTGACTGGTTTCTGTATATTTCTCCAGTTTAAATTTTAATAATATACTGATTGCAAAATATTATAAATATTTTTTATACTCATGCCCTGTTAGATATTACAACATAACATTACATTGAGTTGTAAGGTAGAAAACACCACTTTCACCACACCCTGTATTACGGACGTTATTAAAAGTATTAGGTGCTGTGTATTGTTACGTGACCACCCTTTGTTAATTATCACCGAATGGCCACTTAACAAAGTGATATTAACTTGTGACCGTTCACGTCAATGCTCTTCTAAGAATTGAAAGTATTTCTTTTACTTTCTTTTTCTTAGTTATTTACCATGGGTCTATCTAATACAGCGCCTAGTACATATATTGATATATGTTTTTTTTTAAATCTTCATAGATTTATCAAACTTGCAATGCAAATAAATAATAATTTTCCGGACGTATTTAATTTTTTTTTAATCTTAAAAGCCGATGAACGTCCGCTGTACACGTGAAATAGCATGATTCATTGTCACGTTCCGCCTGAGCTTAGTGTGCAAGCGAGAGCGCCGTACAAGCGACAGAGAAGACACCTTCGGCCTAAGCTTTCAGTTTGTGACGCCTCATTGTTATTTGTAATTAATCTGTATAATTCAAGTTAAAAAAATGCAATGTTAATTTATCGAAAAAAATCTGATTTTCAATTCACTTCCTCTTTGTATTATACAAAACAATTTTGAAAAATGCATAGGTAACACAATTTTTATATAGTCTGTATTGTTATCGTAGTGGTTAATTAAAATAAAAAATAAAATTTAACAAGCGAGTCCCAATTTAGTTTTGAAAAGTCGCTAACTGACAGTGTAGATACTTCGTGAAAACAAAATGATTGATTTCTGGAGCAGAGTTATATCAATCCTTATATAGAAGAACACTATACAAATTCTATATAAGAATAATAAATAGTTTACTGTAGAATTTAATTACTCATATAACTAAAATGTTATGACAAACTAAATGAAGTGATTGTATACATATGTTCTAATGATTTCATCAAGTTTTCTTTCATTTCAACTCATAAGGATTCTACAGATCTAAATTGATTGAGGAGACGGTGAATACGTTGGTAGATATAACGAAGGGATAGATCTAAGTGTAATGAGTCAGATATGTTCAGTGGTTACTCTGAGCACCTATAATAAATTTTTCTAGCTTCACGCTGTATCACGCACCTAGTAGAGCAGGCAGACAGAAGGAACCTGGAAAACTGGTGTTAACACGGCATTGTCTGTTGAGTGGCGGAATTCACCTCCGCGCTCTGCCTCATTACTAGAGCGAAGGTTTAAGAATATTAAATATTTTGTTACCCCAAATGGGATCAAACCCACAAACGATAATTCTCAAGTGTTCTCAACCTCATCGCAGATTTTTATAAAAATAAAGAATAAATTATTTCAATTGATAAAATCTATGAAATATTCTTCAATACTTTTATTTATTTCGAAAATTCCGTCTTGATCACGATGTATTCTGTTCAATTAGAAACAGTAGTATTTTATATAACTGCCGCGTTGCCATACCAATTATTGGGAACGTGCCGGGAAGTGGCGCCGACAGATTTAGGCAGCCAACCACATATTAGATAAAAAGTATTCATATTGTTACACAGTGTGAGTGTGACGTTTATAACGTAAAAGCACACCTATATTAAAGTTATGACGAATATGTATTTTTATCCGACTACGGCGAAACCAAAAGTTGGGTTATGATTTTGCCTGGTACGTATGATGTACGAGTATGTTCATCTGTTGATCTGTAGCTTCTAAAATATTTATTTTAGAAGCTACAGATCAACGATTTTGAGGCCGGTTGTGGCGCAGTGGTACAAAATGTGCTGCAGAATCGACTGGTTGTGGGTTCGATTCCCACTCGAGGAAAGCCCCGGCGCCCAACATCCTCCACCTTAAAGGCCGGCAACGCACCTGTAGCTCCTCTGGTGTTGCACGGGGTTGTGGGCGGCGGTGATCACTTACCATCAGGTGACCCGAACGCTCATTTGCCTTGTCTTCTCCCATAAAAAAAAAGATCGAAGCGTCTCAATTATCCACTGGTTGTATAGGCTAGGTGAAGGCAAAGTAAATTAAATCTGGCACCTTTAGAGCGCTAATATAGTAAATTATAAGAAGAAATGAAATGAAAGGTCTTAATTAGCATATTTCAACAACATATACATTTTGTATCGCATGCATCCGATAGCTGAAAATAATTTTTACAAAACAGTAAAAATTCCCCAAAGAAAATGTAAAATGGTTCGGTAAATATTATAGTATAAAAATTAAGTTCAAAAATAAAATTAATGATAATTAATTAATCACGGTCTAAAAAGTATGAAAAAAAAAATTCCCATCTGACATTGACAGCCGTGATTGTCAGCTGATAACACTTTCACTTCTTCCTGTAAGAATAAAGGCAGGTGTTTTTTTTTCATACTTTTTAGAATGTGATTATCAGTAGTCAGGTTTTACTTTATAAGCTTAATATTACTTTCCTGTAAAATATTATTTGTCGTAGTTTTACTGCTGATGAGACCTAAGACGGGGCCGTAGGTCCCACAATGGTTTTAGGTTAGAATCTCGGTTTTCGATTTGGTTAAATTTATATATAACATGGTTTTCTATTGCCAGTTTATTGAGACTACACCAATATTAATCGATTTAAAAGTTCTTTAAAAGGTTAAAAATTCTCATAGCAGAATAGGTAGAGCTTCTCTACCTAATTATTTTTCTCATCCCCTTAATAGGTAGAGAAAACTCTACCTATTTTGCTCTAGAGCTACGACATTTCTAGTTAAATACGTTGACTGTTGCATTTTGGCAGTCAATTCTAGATTTTGTTTTATCAGTGCGGGAAAATTAATATATTACATAATAATTTTTCCGTGAAAGGGTCGGATCAACATTCATAGCGTTTACACTTCTCGTACGTCAGACTCAGTGGATGCTTTATGACGACATTGTATATGATTGTCGATTAATAAATTATATGTGTTGAGGATAATCGTGGCGCAAGGGTGTGACTGTAAACGGGACAGTTAATGGGTTCGCTTCCCACTCAAGGACATATAATATTTAATCTTTGAACTTCGCTTTGAAGTTGAACTAAAGCGCGGCGTTGAACTCCGCCACTCAATACGAAATCCACCCGGCTACACGCAAGATACAGCTTGAAGCTGAAAAAAAAACATTGCATACGTACGTGACACCATACACGATACAGATGACATGTGAATATAAGTGCACACGACCTCAAGAATGAAATATCCAATTACCTTTTGATACGTAGACGTTCTTATAAATCGCCGTGAGTAATGATTCAACACAGCTCAAGGACCGCGGGCTCGTCTGGCCACAATGCTCAGGAAATAGTCCATCTGATAGTTCGCAGGAAGTTTGCGCTTTGTGGAGGCGTGCGACGATCACTTGATACTGTGAATATGGACTCGACAGATTTGCTCTTCTTCTTTAACAAGCCAAACCTTACTCGTGCCTCGCTATCAAACAGAAATTGAATGACAATCGCTGCTCTATGGGTCTTTAGTTATTTTGGGATACTTGCTTTAAGGTTTAGGAGAAAATATAAATAATGATGTTATTCTGTTTAAAAAAAAATCAATTATTTTAATATATATAAAAAAATATAGCATACAAAAAGAAATATTCAAACACGATGACGACGACGACGACGACGACGACGTTTTGGTAAGAATGTTAAACTTTTGGGTGTAGAATACCACATGATATAAGAAAAAGTAAGGAAGAGGTTATTTCCAAAATATTATTTAACAATAGTTTCAATTTAGGAGAAGTGTAATATTAGTCACATAAAATTGAAAAAGAAGAAGATATAAAAGGAAAAATCGTGTTTTAATGCGGTTACCGCTCTCACCGAAGAGATAATTATCTGAGCATCTATTTAAAGATTCCTGCGTTTAATTCTGGTATGCGGGGACGATCTCCTTTTTAATAGCGACGGAATTATCCATTTACGAATGTAATCTGGTGTAAGAGGCATGTATTAGTAGATATCTTGATAAGTTGATTAATTTACATCCTTTTCTTTGAAAAAAAAAATAACATTAATATATAAGCTTAGAAAATATGAATTATGTCTGAAAAATATAATTTTGGCTACGTAAATATGCAAATATAATTTATGTTTTTTAATATAAAGATTTTCCTTAGGTTTACTGAACTAGACAAATCTTTGCCTTATATTTTCATTAATTAATTATGTTTTGTTATGTTTTTTGTTATTTCAATTAGCTACAACTGTTATCCGTTACTTTTGATTTTTCGTACATTCATGGTTTCCTCCATTCATTTATCGAGGGCGCCGCCCTGGCGCCAGCTCCCCGGCGCCAAGCCGCCTTGTCCTGAACGACCGCAGTTGCGTGCCGGGATCCGCCCCTGCTGCACAATGAACATTTTCCATATACTATTCGTCATAGCATTACTTAAAATCGTTAGTGCCAAAATCAGTGGTGGGCCGAGAGGTCGTTTTGATAATATCCAACGAAAACCGAATCATCATCATGTCAGTGCTCACCACGCGCATTACTCCTATCATCCTCCAACAGCGATACATTTCATGTGTCGGCGCTGCGCTAATTTCGTCACGTATCCAGTGTACCACGGACTACCACCCACGTACGTGTATAAATATCGAGAACATGGTGGTAGATTTGCTGATGTGCTAACTGGATTGGCCTTATATAATTTGGGAAGAGCTGCAGCTGATCATTGGAAGTACACGCATTTCTATCCATTGCGTACAGACGAAAAGTGTTCTATGCAAGTTATTGATCGAAAACATTTTGAAGAAGTTATTTTTCCATGTTTTCTTATGTCCTCGTTTATGGAGCGATCGCCCGAAAGCTATTTACCTGATCCCAACGCTTTGGATATTACTTCACCGCAAATTGACATAAAACCGTACTTGCATCACAACGGTTCAACCTTGAAGGTGACAAGGGAGCAAGAGTGCATTCTGTGGCATAATATGACATTAAACAAAGAGAGAAATATTGTACCGTGTGCTCTACTAAAAGAATATTCAGATACCATGAGACCCTCTGGAATACCTGTTTATGTTTGGCTGCCATCAACTTTAGCCTTAGTTACAACTATTTATATGTTCTGCTATTGCTGTTGTAAAAGGAAGGTTAAAAGAGAAGCGACGCCTTTTAATGACAGTACAGTAATTGGCTACTGCACTCATCATTATTGATGATGATGATAATGATTTTTATGGTGATTGCTTAACAGTGTTAGTGTGATAAATGTTGAAAATAATTTTAATTTTAGGTAAACATAGAATGTAAATGGATGTAATAATAGTCAGTTTGGTGTTATACGATTAACTATTATTAGATATAATTTTCAAAATGTAACCCTCGCTCGTAGGTGATAAGGTTGAAAATTTTGAAAGCCCAAAAATTATTATTGATTGTACCGCTCGTGAAATGCGATGTGAAAATGCACGTGTCGTGTCAGTCAATTAACCATTGATAACGTGTTGTATATCTTACTGGAAAACATGGTTATACTTATTCATTAAATGTAGCATTATTGGGGCCGTCGTGGCGCAGCGGCACAAGGGTGACTGTAACGTGACGGTTGTGGGTTCGATCCCCACTCGAGGAAGCCAAATATTTATTTGTGATTATATTTCCATTTCTTCCCTCTGGCGTCGAGGCAAAGCGCGGCGTTGAATTCTGACACTTAACACGCAATGCGTTCAGAATTCGACAGAAAGTGGGGAACGGAGTGTCTTAACACTTGGTTCCCTCTGCCTACTCTGCTGTGTGCGGGATACAGCGTGAAGCTGATACTGATATTAAATGTAGCTGTCGTAGACTTTAAGAAAGTAATAATAAAGATAGGCCAAAACAGAATTAAGACTGCTTTTAAATAGATTGAAATAGAGAAAATTGATTAAATGTTGGTCGCATGATTGTCATTCTAATTAGTCTAGATTTAAAGAACTATGTTTTAAGAATTATATATCTTTTATGTACTTTTTTTATTCATATGTTATATAACTACCCACGTGTTCGTCACTCTGCTTCTAATAGTTTTAAATTAAGTGTAGTGTATGGATTATGATAAGATGCCTAAATATTAATTAAAAATAAATAATTATATGGTAGCTATTAACTTAGTAATTGCTTTTGAGACTTTTTTTATAAATAAAATATCTAAAATATTATGACTATGTA
Source organism: Heliconius aoede (assembly GCA_037355905.1). Classification (NCBI taxonomy): domain Eukaryota; kingdom Metazoa; phylum Arthropoda; class Insecta; order Lepidoptera; family Nymphalidae; genus Heliconius; species Heliconius aoede. The sequence goes on along the minus strand of JBAIZZ010000343.1, from coordinate 920,768 downwards.
TCTATTTATTATTGTGTCACGTAAAAATATCTATCTGGCTAAAGTAAAATGTGAATATTTCTTTTTGCTCTACGCCATAACTCTGCGCTACGAAAAAATATATAGTTTTTTTCATATAACGTGATGAAACATTGATATTGACTAAAACATTACTATTTCAATTTGATATTTTAACGAAAATCAACGATGAATTTCTACACAATATATACTTTTATTACTTAAGAGAAAAAAAAATTTACATTTTTAAATATAAATTCTTGTAAAAAAAAAATCGACGTCGAATTGTCGAAATTTGAGTCAGACAGAGATAATTTAATTAATTTATAACGGCGATAGCTTATAAGTTCTTTTCATCAAATATCATCTATAATTCATTTCGTTTTCTACTATTAGACACAACTGTCCAGTCTGAGTTTCGCCGCCTTGCTAGTTTAATATATAAATAAATATTTAATAGGTATAATATAAGAGCCCTTATGGTATAAGCTATTGTTGTCACAATCACATACTCGTGTACGAGTACATACAAATTGCGTTGCGATGTCGCGTTTTAATGATAAATGTCTCAATCTATTATTAATTATCAATTATTATATACTATTATTAATTATTAACTATAGAAATTAATTATTAATAATTAATGACAGCTGAAATGACTATCAGGATACACGAACATGTATTGATTATAGAGTACGTAGTTATTACTCCTATGTTGCATTTGTGCGGCTTTGTGAAGTTGAAACTTACATACTTATATTCATTTTGACGTCAGAAAGTCCGTTAACTAATGTTAGATTAGTAATAAATGATAAAAAACAAAAAAAAAAACTAGTTAAGTGCGAGTCGGACTTGTCCACCGAGGCGTATAGATTTCAGAATTTCAGAATTTTCAGAATTCCAATATATCAACGGGAAGTACAACGTATAAAAGTTGACAAACTTTAGTACGCGAGTTTATACACTTATTTTGTATGAAACAGACTAAAAATAAAGTTAAAGATAAATGGTATTTACAGACGGACAACAAAGTCCTTGTACGGAACCGTAAAAAACCATTGTAATAAATGTATTTTATATTAGGTCAGTCTATTTCATAAATGTTTATGTTACATTAGTTAAGTTAATTAACTATATTAGAGAATACTATGTCAGTTACAATGTCCTACGTATATCATAATGAGCCTTCACTAATTATCATAATTCTACAAGGAAACGAGGTATCGTCGTAAGAAGGCAAGACTTGTGTTATACTAAATGTTAATTAAGAAAAATTTACAACACAATAAAACGAAAGTGTATCGGGTAAATGGAGAACTGTTCTCTGTAAAGCGGTAAGAGTATACCGTATGGTAGGTAGAGGTGGTAAGTAGTGATACACTCTCTTTTTTTACTGGAAAATAGACGGAAGTCGAATTCCATTTCTTTCTAGTGTCTTAAAACAAAATTCCCTCTGGCTACCCGGCTGTATGCGATACAATGTGCAGATTAACAATCTAGGCCGTGGACAGCAATTACATTAAAGGGACAAAACTTTACGATAGTAATTTCAGCTCTGGCAACTTTCCAATGAAAAAAAAAGTTGTTTTTGTAGCTGGCCATAATAAATCAAGGTCATTGCATACTTGCTAACTATATAGAGATAAATAGAAAAAAATCCAGCTTAAATCACAAATGGTTGTGTGGTAGGTGGACGGAAAGTACCCTAAAGAATTTTATTACATTGAAAATATAACAAAATCTATGCATAAATAGATCTAATCTAATGTTAGTCTTTTGATTACGTTAACTTGGATGGTTCATTTATTTTGTGCTTCAAAGGATTATAGAGACAAGGCTTCCATTTCACCTTTTAAGGTACAGAACTCTATATATATATATATATATTTAAATATATATGAATCTATAAAATTGTAGTATAACCATTAAATATAATTTTAAATAGATACACTATATCTGTATGGGTTAAAGGTATAAATTAACTTATTCCCTAGCATTTTTTTACTGGTATTTTTACCATTTTACTAAATTCTTAATAGTTAAAAAGATTGTTTATTTTAAGGTTATTCAGACTTTTATGTTGGTCATAGTAGTAAATATTATATGACTGTTATAGCAGAAATTAATATCCGGAGCGTCTATCGTGACATTAAACTTACACTGACACGTCATACTCACTGTTCCGTGATTTATGACGTACAATCTATAAAA